>JAGFNQ010002771.1:744053-776701 GCA_024364735.1 Boesenbergia rotunda
ATTTTGTTCCTTCGTTAATAAAGAACATTGTATCTATTTCATGCTTGAATGAAAAGGGTTATCATTTAACTTTTAGTAACAATTGCTGTTACATAATTTTAAATGGTGTTCTTTATGGGACCGGAACTTTATGCAATGGTATCTACACGTTAGATTTATCCGGTGACGTTTTCAATATCGAAGTTAGCAACAAACGTGCTCGAATAGATAATCAAATAGACTCCTATACGTGACATTGTCGTCTTGGCCATGTAAGCAAGAAACGCATGACCAAATTACACCGATGTGGAATTCTGGAATCATTTGAACCTGGTTCATTTGATACATGCGAATCATGCTTAAAAGGCAAGATGACCAAATTATCCTTTTCCGAAAAAGGTATACCAGTGGGAGAATTACTTGGTCTAATACATACTGATGTATGTGGACCAATGTCAACTCTTGCACAAGGAGGTTATAGCTACTTCATTACCTTTATCGATGATCACTCACGATTCGGGTATGCGTTCTTAATGAAACACAAATCTGAAGCTTTTGAGAAATTCAAAAAGTTCAGAAGTGAAGTAGAGAAACAGCTTGGCAAAAGTATTAAGATACTTCGATCCGATCGGGGTGGTGAATACTTAAGTCAAGAGTTTCAAGATTATCTTAGGGACAATAGGATATTGTCTTAATGGACTCCGCCATATACACCACAGTATAATGGTGTATCTGAGAGGCGTAACCGAACCTTAATGGACATGGTTAGATCTATGATGAATCATGCAACTCTTCCAAAATCCTTTTGGGGCTATGCGCTTAAGACAGCTGTTTACTTACTAAACAGAGTCCCGACCAAGGTAGTCTCTACTACTCCATATGAGTCGTGGAATAGTAAGAAACCTCATTTATCTCACCTAAAGATATGAGGTTGTCCTGCTTATGTAAAGCGGACTGTATTAGACAAATTGGATGCTAAGTCTGATAAATGTCTATTTATTGGATACCCTAAGGAAACGAAAGGTTACCAATTCTATCATCCCTTGGAACAAAAGGTGTTTGTTTCAAGGCATGCTGTATTTCTAGAAAAAGAATTTCTTTTACAAAAAAACAGTGGGAGTAGCATTGAACTTGAAGAAGTTCAAGAAACTCCAATAGACATTACAGAGACACCTAGTCTAGACCCACAACCAATAACTCATAATGATGAGCTATCAGTTGAACCTAAAACAACACCACTTCTTCGTAGGTCTGATAGGACACACAATATTCCAGAGAGATACGGATTTCTCATAAGTGAATCAAACGGCGTGTTACTCATTAACGATGACGAACCTATCAGTTATGAAGATGTTCTGAAAAATTCAGAAGAGATAAATGACTTGAAGCCATGAAGTCGGAAATGGATTCCATGTACAAAAATCAAGTATGAGACTTGGTTAACCCACCTGAAGGGATTAATCTCATAGGGTGCAAGTGGGTTTTCAAGAAGAAAACTGACATGGAAGGTAATGTTGTTACCTTTAAAGCTAGATTAGTGGCAAAAGGATATCGTCATAAACAAGGAATTGATTATGACGAAACCTATTCGCCAGTAGCTATGCTTAAATCCATTCGGATGCTCCTGGCCATAGCAGCTCATTATGATTATGAGATATGGCAAATGGATGTGAAAATAGCTTTCCTTAATGGAAACCTACTTGAGGATGTATACATGATACAACCTGAAGGTTTCACATCGGTTAATAAAACCAAAGTATGCAAGCTTCGACGATCCATATATGGACTAAAGCAAGCATCCAGGAGCTGGAACATCCGTTTTGATGAGACAATCAAAGAGTTTGATTTCTCACAAAATCCTGACAAACCTTGTGTGTACAAGAAGGTTAGTGGGAGTGCAGTCGTATTCCTAGTGTTATATGTCGATGACATATTACTTATAGGAAACGATATATTAGTCTTACAGTCAGTTAAAATTTGGTTGTCCAAAACTTTCTCCATAAAAGACCTGGGAGAAGCAACCTATATTCTTGGGATTAGAATCTATAGAGATAGATCAAAACGATTGCTTGGTCTTTCGCAGTCTACATATATAGATCGAGTGCTAGAAAGGTTTAGCATGTCAGAATCCAAGAAAGGTTACCTTCCCATCAGGCATGGGATCAACCTTTTGAAGTCTATGTGTTCGCGCACAGAAAACGAGAGGATTTGCATGAATAAGATTCCTTATGCATCCGCGATAGGATCTATCATGTATGCTATGTTATATACTAGGCCCGATGTATCGTATGCTCTGAGCGTCATAAGCAGATACCAGTCTGATCCAGGAATGGATCATTGGGCGGCCGTCAAGACAATCCTCAAGTACTTAAGAAGAACTAAGGATGTGTTCCTAATATATGGAGAAGATGATATGGTAATACATGGGTATACAGATGTCAGTTTCAAGACAGATAAGGATGACTCCAAATCTCAGTACGGATACGTATTTATATTGAATGGAGACGCAATAAGTTGGAAGAGTTCCAAGCAAGACACCGTAGCGGATTCTACCACGAAAGCGGAATATATTGCAGCTTCGGAAGCAACAAAGGAAGCAGTATGGATCAAGAAGTTTGTCTTAGAACTTGGTGTGGTTCCAACCATTGATGATGCAATACCGGTTTACTGCGACAACAATGGAGCTATTGCACAAGCAAAGGAACCAAGGTCTCATCAGCGATCCAAACATGTGCTTCGCCGCTATCATCTGATCAGAGAGATTATAAGTAGGAATGATATACAAATTGAGAAAATTCCCACTGAAAGGAATTTAGCGGATCCTTTAACTAAGGTCTTGCCTCAAAGTAAGTTTGAGGGTCATGTTAGAGCCTGTGGTATTGGGTACCGTAGCGATTGACATTAGGCCAAGTGGGAGTTTGTTAGTGATATGAGAGAAGTGTCCTAAGGCAATCGCCTTATTATTGTAATCATTTATTTTAATAAATGAATATTCACTATTTGAGTATACATGTATGTGTATTTGATTGAGATCTTAAACTCATTTACTGAATGTCCGCAATACAATTCACAGCATGAGAGAATTTGTGATGAATTCACAACTAGTGATTATCTCTACATGTGCAATTGTGAAGTATTGAAATTGTCCCTAGTCGATGAATTGATAAATACGGACACTATCAATTCTGTTGAGACTAGCATGGGTTATTCTCTAATCAGCTGATTCTCACTGGCTGGTGACATTGAGATGTCCGGAGATAAACATGAATGCTAGTTAAGGGAACTAGTTCATTGGAGTGACTGGCTGTAAAACTTCATATGGTAGTCTACATATAGATATGTCAGTGAAGTTCTTACTGCAGCTTAAGTGCGATGTTCCTTTGACTTGCGGTGTTCAAGTAATCTTGGTCATGGAGACTTATACTTTGACATCTTAAGCAAGCATCTCCAAGGAGGTGTGGACCCAGGATGATTGGGTATAAGCCGAAGTGCCCGAAGATGTTTGAACAGCTTACAAAGGATTCACCACTCCTTGCGAGGACATGTATACCCGAGGCCTATCGTCGGATTGTTACTCGAAGCCTCTGGCCAGAGCATGACATGTTCAGAGTATGAATCTCTTAAATACATGAGAGTAATTAGAATCCGTAGGACGAGAAAACGTTACTTGGGCTAGGTGTGACATAGTCAGCCTAGTGGGGACTGACACACATAGACCATGTCCTGAACCAAGTGGGTATAAGATGGTGAAGGGAATGGGGCACGATTCATTATAGTTGCTGAAGGGTTTCAGAATTATTTCTGAGGTCAACCATTGATCTTTCGATTAATTAGGGATCATGATGTACTACTAGGTGACACTCATGATCGTTCTATAATTGATTAATTATAGACGGTCAACATAAATCGAAAACCTATTTAGTCACACGCACTACGAGTAATCCGAGGGATTTAAAACGAGTTGAAAATTATATTTTCCAATCAAGAGAGATTAGGTTTGGTTGAGCCAAACGATAAGTCGAATCTGAATTTTTCAGAGACGCATCGGAAGCGTAAAATGGCTAAGTCTTTTGAAGACTTAATAGATGAATTAAATAAGTTTAATTCATTGGGGCGTGGCTTGGATGGGCCGTCCAAAGAGGGCCTCCATCCTCTTTGCTTGGCCGGCCACAACAAAGAGAGAGAACCAAGTTTTTTGTTCAATTTATAAAATAAACAAAGTGTGGTTTGTTTTATAAAATTATGGATGATATAAATTTTTATATAATAAACCAAGGTTTGGTTTATTTTTCATGGAAATTAAAATGAACCATGGATTGATTTATTTTATAAAATCAATCATGGATTGATTTACCATGATAAGGAAATTTATTCCATAAGAGAAAAGAGACTTGATTGATTTTTATCATGAATTAAAATATGATGTTAACCATGATATAAAATCAAACTTGACATGATGGAATAAGTTATTCCATATTTGAGAGGCATGATGGTTGAGAGGCCACTATATAAAGGACCCAAGGCAAGGCTTGGAAAATATTCAAAGTGATGAAGGCATAGGCTCTCTCCCTCTCTTTCTCTCCTTCTCTTCTCCCCTTCTTGTCGTGCGCCAACCAGCCCCAAGAAGGATCTTTTGCTGACCACCACCTGCTACTGGAGAAGGAAGCTCCGACCATCCTTTTGTGGTTAGTCTTCCGACTTCTCTCTTGGTTTTTCTTGTCGCGTTCTCGAAGAATCTAGTAGTTCTCGAGAACACGAAACTCGTGGCTTTGCGAAGTCATCCCGAAGATACTCGGCGTGGACGCGAATAGAGGCGGAACTTCTAAGGGATGCTTACGGTTGGATCTCGTCCCTTCCTTCGAGTTACGTGAGGTAATACGTAAATTAATTTATGTTTCTGCAAAATTTTAAATATATGATCATGTCTACACAAGATAAAATTGCATGCTTAGATGTGTGGTTAAATAATTTGAGAAATTATTTATGCTAAACCTTCCACTGCACGTAATTAATTTTAAAATTACGAACCCGCATCCATGTCAACATGCACCCGGTCCCAACACAGAGTTAGTAGCACAGCGGAAAAATAGATAGAACGAAAAACAAATCGACAGATTGCCCAAGGGATTTTTTACTTGGTTCCCAACCCCCCAAGGTCAGTACGTCCAAGGCCTAAGCATGGGAAACGCCCGTCCACTAATAGTCTCCTTTTCGGACTTTCCGGAGGCTGAGAAACATGTCTTATAGTGCAAGATTTACAGTTAAAAATATTAACGAAATTACGTGCATAAAGTAAATCAAACCAAACAAAAGAGTCGAAGACTCGGCCAATCTGGAACTCCGAAGTGTCGCGCACTTCCTCCCGGAGCTTCCTTGGTCACAGAGCTTCGTCGTTAGTGTTTTTCTTTCATTCCGAATGCTCAGAATGATTTTGGAATTGTTGTCTTGAGTTGAGGGGTCGAACCCCCTTTATATACTAGTCATTGAGGCGCCTGTGTTGAAGGAGGCGCCTTACAAGCCTTGGTCAAAGCTTATCTTCGCATCGAACTCGCAGCAGCTGATAAGGCCTTCATCCAGGGTGCCCTAGACCTCCAGGGCACCTGAATGATTCAGGAGCCTGTTTCATTAGGGCGCCCTGGTTAATGGGGGTGCCTAGTAGCCTGTTTTCCAACCATGTTGTGTGTTTGTTTGTCTGCTTTGTCTTCAATTTTAGGTACCTGCAAGATACATAAATACAAGGCAAACACATATACAATCGTAGCCTTAACGAATTGGTTCTGACTTCATATTTCCCTGTGAAACCCTAGGTCGAACCGACGCCTATGTTCCCATCCCGGTGGGAACGCGCCTTTCACCTACTCCTCTCAGGAGACGATTGCCACCCGGCCCATCCAGTTGAACTTTTGCCCAGCTTTACACACCAGGACTATTGCCCAATCTCACAACCAGGACTTCGTGCCCAGTCCACGACCAGGACTTATTGCCTAACTTCACTTATCAGGACTTTTGCCTAGCTTCACTCACTAGGACTTCGTGCCCAGTCCACGACCAGGACTTATTGCCCAACTTCACTCATCAGGACTTCGATGCTCAGCCCTCGGCCAAGACTTATTGCCCAATTCTACAAACCAAGACTTCGTGTTCAACCCTCGGTCAGGTCTTAGGTGCCCAACCCTCGGCCAGGACTTATTGCCCAATCCATGATCAGGACTTAGTGCTCAATTCTTCGAACCAGGACTTATTGCCTAGGTTAATTAGGACTTTCCTTCACTTTGGTACTTGGTATCATGACTCACCCTTCCCTTGTTCAATGTATCACTAACTTATGCATATTGTTAAACATTGAAACACTTAGAGGAGGACATCACTAATGCAACTTGCACCAACAGTTTAGATATATATTTTATTTGATGTTACAACTTTTTTGATACTAACCATATTTTTTTTACAGAAACGGTATATTTGGGAGGAGGGTGCAGAGGAGCAATTTAAAAGAACATGGAATGTCTACTGTTCCAAATGGTACAGGGACATGGTATACAAGTGGAGAAAGAAGGCAAATAGGCCTTCAAAGGTCCCTAAGACTATTTGGGCAGCATGGCAAGCTGTCTGGGATGCCCAGCACTGGAAAGATAATGCTGCGATTGCTCGAGCCAATCGCAACTCCGAGCTTGCTGGCCCTAGCACTGGATCCATGAAGCACACGGCTGGATCTCATTCCATTGTTCAACATGCCACTGATTTGGTAAGCTTTCATTTAGGTTATTATAAACATTTAGTATGTTTTTTTGGATATGTTTAAACGATATATTTTGTGTATACGGCTGCTGAGTTACAGAGACCTCCCACTAGTTGGAAGGTATTCAGCAAGACCCATAAGAAAAAAGATGGGTCATTTGTCGATCGACGCTCCTTAGCAATCAATGTAAGTATATTAATTATATTTTATTTATTTTGACATTTTATATAGATTAATTTAATTATTATTTCACAGGAAGCAATGACCACTAGAGTTGCAGAGGCAGAGGCGTCTCAGCCTGCTGCAGAGGGGGAGGATTCACAACCTCTTTCCACCGACGAGGTGAATCAGATTTATTATGATGTCGTCGATGGAAGGAGGAAGACCGCCCTATACGCCTGGGCTCTCAGCAAAGATCACATATGATCATATGAGAGTTCCAGGGTTAGGGATGTCAGGATCCTCCTCTTCCTCTAGTGAGGTTCGTCAATTGCGGGAGGAAAATGATGCTCTGCGGACTCGACTCATGACGATGGAGACAACGTGGGCCGAGAGGGACGCAGCGTGGACTGAGAGGGACGCAGCGAGGGATGCCGAGTTGAGAGATTTACGGGCCCGCCAGACACACACTGAGGAGTTAGTGTGTCACATGCAAGCTTTTGCAGCGACCCTATCACCCATGACACAGATGCCCGCCCCTCGTTTTGAGTCTCAGGAGACACAGGATTCTGAGGATACCCCAGAGGAGTAGAGATATTTTTGTAGTATGTTATATTTTTTGTCTATATTTTACAAAATCAAATTATTAGAGTAGAATTCAGTAATTGTTATTATATATATCAGTAACTATCTAGTTTGTTATTATATTTATCAGTAACTATTTCTTATTAGTTCATTTTCGTTTACAGATTATACATTATCAGAGTTGAATTCAGCTATTGACTTGGTTGAAAGGTATGTATATTGTATCTTAATTGTTTATTATTTGTTCATTTTCATTTATAGATTTAACATTATTAGAGTTATATTTAGATATTGACTTTATTTAACTTTTATTTATATAGTTTGTCTTCTATTGTGCAGGAATATTTTTCCTTTTAATCCAGTATTCACTCTGATATTCATGTATGTATTATTTCTCTACTAAACTCTGATATTCATGTATTCACTCTGACTTTTGATGTATTCAGTTCTTATTTGGATATTAGTAATGAATATATATATGGATTTGGATTTGGTATGAATGTATATATGGATATTTGATATGAATGTTTGGATTTGGAAATGTTTGGTATGTGTTTGGATCTGGAAATGAATGTATATATCTGTTGTGTTTGTTTTGTTTGTTATGTTTGGGTATTTGTAATATATTGAATGTATATATCGGAAAGGGAAAAAGCAAGTTGAAGCTGTTGAAATTTTTCCAGAATTAGCGACGGATTTTTTTAAAATCCGTCGCTATTTGCGACGGAATATTGACTATTCCGTCGCAAATAGCGACGAATATTTACCATATCCGTCACTATTAGCGATGGATAGTCAACTATCCGTCGCTAATTACGATTGAATAGTGATGGATAATTGATTAATCTGTCGCTAATAGCGACGGATATTTGACCTTCCGTCGCTAAATTCTCCCCGGACACGTCACCCCCTGGATCTGGTGTTTTGTGACAGGCTTATGTGTCCGTCGCTATTAGCTACGGAAATAATCCGTCGCTAATAGCAACGGATTTTTGTTTTCGTCGCTACCGTTGCTCTGTGACGGGTTGTCGCCCGACGGCGCTCTTTCCGTCGCTATTCTGTCGCTATTAGTGTTTAGCAACGGAATACGTCCGTCGCTAATTGATGATTATTTTGTAGTGGGTAGAGGAGTAGCAACTCCGCCTCGTACCCCCTGGGGTCGCACTTCATCTTCGACTGAAGCGCCGGGAGGCTGAGCTTGTCGGCATCCTCCCAGCAACCGAGAGGGACTCCGGCGATAAGAGAGAACCGGCATCGTGCAGATATTGAATAGTGGCCGAAGTCGTTAGGGTTTTGATAGGCTAATAACAGTGTCATGAATGAGCCTCAAATTTAGATATTTATAAACTGAAAACCCTTGGCTAACAAAATGGAAATGTAGAATAGGGGCCTCAGGTCGTATTTTTCCAAGGACTAGCTGTGAATGTTTAACTCAAGCTTGAAATTTGTTTGTCGTTAAATGATTTGGGTTTTCTAGTAAAATGGGAGTTGTTGCAATAAGGAAATAACGGTATGAAATAGAATTGAATGAACTTAGCTAAAGCATAGAATGAATTAGGAAATTGCAAGAACTACTCTTAACCTATTGGAGTAACTAAGCAATTAAAACCAAACTATAGAATTGAAATTTAAGAACTAATTGCAAAGAACTAAACTTGAATGCAGGTAATTAATTGCAGAAATATGAAATCTAGAACAGAACCATTGCTTAAGAAACTTGTCTTAAATTGTAATGTAAGCAAACTAGAACAATCTTGAAGAATTAAGTGCTTGAAATCGAAATTATCCTAAATTACACATCAAACAAGTTCATTGTCAAAACTTCCCTTTGCCGTCACACAAAGGATGAGCTAGAAACCCTCTGAACTCAAAAATCAGTGAAGGAAAACTCCTTTGTTCAGTATGCTGCGAATCTATCTATTCTGCTCTTCTGATCGGTCACGGGACCGATCAGGTCTTCTTCTGATCGGTCACGGGACCGATCAGAGAAGTCTCTGTCCAGTCACTGTGATCGGTCAGTAGCTGAACATTTCCACCAAACATCTTCTTCTTGACGCGCTGATTCACGATCGAGCTCAAAAACCCTCAGGATAGTTTGGAGAACCCCTCCGCACGATCCTTCAGCTTCGGTCGATGGAGATCGGCGATCATACGTCAGCGATCAGTGGAATGGAACTCCGGGCAAAACCCTCACCTGGGTTCCTTCAACTGCAAGAATTGGTTAGCAAACTAAACATGAAATCTTACCTCGATGATCTGAAAACCTTGAGAAGAACCGAATTTGATGTTGGTCACGCGATCTGAGAAGAAACTGCAAAGGAATTGATGAACAAACCGAAGAACAGCAAGAACTAGGAAGAAACTACGCTACTGCGATCCGACGACAACGAGCTGTGGAGGGAATTCCCTGATTTAATTAATTGCATTTGAAATTGAACGACTAAGACCTTCCTTGCCTCATCCGACGGTCAAATCAACTCGGATCAGACTCAAACTTCCCAGATCTCCATCAATGGTCAGGATCTACCTATCAGTAGCTTGGATCTTCTAGATTTGCAACGGATGGCTCAGATTGCCATGATCTTTGAATGGACGGCTTAGACCCTCTCGAGCTTGATCCAACGGTCAAATTGCTTCTGATTTGGATGAAACTTTCAGATCTTGATCTGTGGTCATGATTGACTCTATCTTAAACTCGGATTGATCAGAAGTTGACAGATGGCGCAGATCTACTTGCTCCTTGATCGGACATCCCATATTGATCCAATACTTGATCCCTTTGATCAAAGTCAATTCTGAGCTCATGTTTGACCCAATCTGATCTAGGTCCATGGTCATTTGAAGCCTACAAAATTAGATTCATATTTTAGTGCCAAAATACTTTAATTATAGAAAGAATTATATCCAAAACCAAAATAAAATGAATTCATGAAACCTAATGCAAATACAAACTTAAGTATATAAAAAGAGATCAAAATATAGATTTGAGAACCTAATTTGATCAACAAAATGGTAGTTATTAGGTTTACAAGCGATGAATGATGGCCCGAGAGACCCATTAATAACCCTGATAAAATCCATAAAATATAATTTGATTATTTCGAGTTTTTTTTAGCAACATAAAAATTTTACAATTTATTAGAAATCACCTCTAGCAAAGAGATCGAGGGTTTAACAGGATAAATAAAATTCATGTTTTTTTTATATATTTTGAGATAAACCGTCTACCTCTAATTTATTTATTGGATAAATTTAGAATATAATTTTTATACATTTAGATCGATTTTTAATCAGTTCTATTGAAATTTGAATTCTAATCCTGTTAATAATTTCTCTAAATATTTTATTACTACACTCCTAAGGATAAAATAAGACTCCGTTTGGTAGATTTATTTTTCATTTTTATTTTTAAAATATAATTTTCTAGAAAGCGTGTTTGGTTTGTATTTTTCGAACTTATTTTTAAAAAATAATATAATATTTTCTAAAAAACTAAAGACAGAAATAAAATTATTTTCTAAAAAAATAAAATAATATGATTTAAAAAAAAAAATAGAACAATCCAAACACACCCTAAAACTCTCACTTATATTAGCTCGTGTTAAACCCCAATTAGATCCATTTGGATTCAAATCTAATCCAAAACGAGCATAATATAAAACTAATCCAATCCCACTTAGTCCACTAACTTAAATCGTTAAAAGACACTTCAATTTTAAATAAAAGTCATCTGTAAACATCATTTAACTCAAGATTACTGCAAAGAAGGAACAGTTTTATTACAATTAATATAAAGTGTTCTTGGACCCACAGGGATAATAAAAAATGATGAAATGATAGAAAAACTATATATATACATAAATGACAAATTAAATTGAACTAAAAAAAACAATGAACTGGTAAATATATTATCTATAACATTTACAAAATTGAAACATATATATATAACACAGATTCACCTTACACAAATCTTAACAATAAATACATAAAACACATACAAGCGTACTTAATGTTGTTTATTCAAGATGTCTTTTGTATATTTATTGCATTATAGTGGCAAAAGGGGAAAAATGCTCATCCTCAGTACCCCGTTATGTTGGGACCGGGTGCATGTCGACAAGGATACGAGTTCGTAAAATTTTAAATTTTTACGTGCAGCGGAAGAATTTGCATAAAATAATTTCCTAAATTATTTTAACTTCGTATCTAGTATGCAACCTTATGGTGTGTTGACATAATCATAAAATAAAACTTTGCGGAAAAGTAAACTAATTTACATTATACCTCTCGTAACTCGAAGTAAGGGACGAGATCCAACCATAGCGTCCCTTGGAAGCTCCGCCTCTATTCGCGTCCACGCCGAGTTCTCTTCGGGATGACTCGCAAAGTCACGAGTTTTGTGCCGACGAGAACTACTAGATTCTCTATAAGCACAACAAAGAAGAACAAGAGAAAAATTAGGAAACTAACCAACGAAGTAACGGAATCGGATTCCGAGAATAGAGGAGTCGCTATCCGCTTCTTCTTCTTCTTGTTCGGGTTCTCCTTCTTCTTGAATGCTCACGCCACAACCCAAGGAAGTGGATGAGGTGCGCCGGCCCTAGATGGAGGAAGGGCGCCGGCCCTAGGTCACCAAGTGGGCGCCGGCCCTAAGGGAGGAGAGGGGAGGGAGAAGAGAAGAGAGAGAGAGGGAGAGATTAGCTCTATACCAATTGACAACTCAATTGATTGGAATTAAGGGCTTGCCTTTGGTTCCTTTATATAGTATCATCTCCCTTGCCAAGTCTCCTCTTTAACGGAATTTTACATAAGAAATTTATCCTATAAATTCTCTTATTAATTATTCCGTTTAAGTCAAGTCTTATCATAACTAATTTATAATAAAACAAATTCTTTTTCTCTTTTAAATTATGGAATAAATTTTATAAGAAATTTATAAAATTTCTTATTATGGAAAAATCAATTCATAATTGATTTTATAAAATTAAAATAAACCATTTCATGGATTATTTTAACTTCCATAAAAAGAATAAATTTCTACAAATTTATTTATATAAATTTCTTTATACAAATTTATTCATCCATAATTTATAAAATAAATAGCGCTAGATTTGTTTTATTAATTAAACCAATTAAATTGGTTTATTCTCCCTTTATTGGCCGGCCACCCAAGGAGGGTTAACACCCTCTTTGGCCGGCCAAAACCGACCCGAACCGATCGCGAATTAAACTCATTTAATTCGCCCAAAAAGCCTTCAAAAGACTTAGCCATTTTTAGTTTCCATTGCGCCTCTGATCAACTCAGATTCAACTTATTTCTCTTGATCAGAAAATCCAATTTTCAACTCGTTTTAAATCCCTCGGATCACTCGTAGTGCGTGTGACTAAATAGGCTTTCGATTTATGTTGGCCGTCTATAATCGACTAATTATAGAACGATCATGAGTGGCACCTAGTAGTACATCATGATCCCCAATTAATCGAAAGATCAACGGTTTGACCTCAGAAGAAATTATTCTGAAACCCTTCAGCAGCTCTAATGAATCGTGCCCCATTCCCTTCACCACCTTATACCCACTTGGTTCAGGACACGGTCTATGATGTCAGTCCCCACTAGGCTGACTACGTCACACCTAGCCCAAGTAGTGTCTTTCTCGTCCTTTGGATTTCTAATTACTCTCATGTAAGAGACTCGCACTCTAAACATGATATACTCTGGCCAGAGGTTTTGAGTAACAATCCGACGATAGGCCTCGGTATACATCTCCTCGCAAGGAGTGGTGAATCCTTTGTAGGTTGTTCAAACATCTTCGGGCACTTCGGCTTATACCCAATCATCCTGGGTCCACACCTCCTTGGAGATGCTTGCTTAAGATGTTAAAGTATAAGTCTCCATGACCAAGATGACTTGAACACCGCAAGTCAAAGGAACATCGCACTTAAGCTGCAGTAAGAACTTCATTGACATATCTTTATAGATAACCATATGAAGTTTTACAGCTAGTCACTCCAATGAACTAGTTCCCTTAACTAGCATCCATGTTTATCTCCGGACATCCCAATGTCACCAGCCAGTGAAAATCAGCTGATTAGAGAATAACCCATGCTAGTCTCAACAGAATTGATAGTGTCCGTTTTTATCAATTCATCGACTAGGGATAATTTCAATACTTCACAATTGCACATTAGAGATAATCACTAGTTGTGATCCCATCACAAATTCTCTTATGCTGTGAGTTGTATTGCGGACATTCAGTAGATGAGTTTAAGATCCCAATCAAATACACAAAACATGTATACTCAAATAGTGAATTATCATTTATTAATATAAATATTTACATCATAAGGCGATTGCCTTAGGACACTTCTCTCATATCACTAACAAACTCCCACTTGGCCTAATGCCAATCGCTACGGTATCCAATACCATAGGCTCTAACATGACCCTCAAACTTGCTTTGAGGCAAGGCCTTAGTTAAAGGATCCGTTATATTCCTTTCAGTGGGAACTCTCTCAATTTGTATGTCATTCCTACTTATAATCTCTCTGATCAGATGATAGCGTCGAAGCACGTGTTTGGATCGCTGATGAGACCTTGGTTCCTTCGCTTGTGCAATAGCTCCATTGTTGTCGCAGTAAACCGGCACTGCTTCATCAATGGTTGGAACCTCATCAAGTTTCGAAACAAACTTCTTGATCCAAACTGCATCCGTGGTATAATCCGCTACGGTGTCTTGTTTGGAACTCTTCCAACTTATTGCGCCTCCATTCAAAGTAAACACGTATCCAGACTGCGATTTGGAGTCATCCTTATCTGTCTGGAAACTGGCATCCGTATACCCACGTATTACCATATCTCCTTCTCCATATATTAGGAACACATCCTTAGTTCTTCTTAAGTACTTAAGGATTGTCTTGACAGCCGCCCAATGATCCATTCCTGGATCCGACTGGTATCTGCTTGTGACGCTCAAAGCATACGATACATCGGGTCTAGTACATAACATAGCATACATGATAGATCCTATCGCGGATGCATAGGGAATCTTATTCATGCAAATCCTCTCGTCTTTTGTGCGCGGACACATAGACTTTGAAAGGTTGATCCCATGCCTGATGGGAAGGTAACCTTTCTTGGATTCCGACATGCTAAACCTTTTTTAGCACTCGGTCTATATATGTAGACTGCGAAAGACCAAGCAACCGTTTTGATCTATCTCTATAGATTCTAATCCCAAGGATATAGGTTGCTTCTCCCAGGTCTTTCATGGAGAAAGTTTTGGACAACCAAATTTCAACTGTCTGTAAAACTGATATATCGTTTCCTATAATTAATATGTTATCGACATATAATACTAGGAATACGACTGCACTCCCACTAACCTTCTTGTACACACAAGGTTCGTCAGGATTTTGTGAGAAATCAAACTCTTTGATTGTCTCATCAAAACGGATGTTCCAGCTCCTGGATGCTTGCTTCAGTCCATATATGGATCGCCGAAGCTTGCATATTTTGGTTTTGTCAACCGATGTGAAACCTTCAGGTTGTATCATGTATACATCCTCAAGCAAGTTTCCATTAAGGAAAGTTGTTTTCACATCCATTTGCCATATCTCATAATCATAATGAGCTGCTATGGCCAGGAGCATCCGAATGGATTTAAGCATAATTACCTTCCATGTCGGTTTTCTTCTTGAAAACCCACTTGTACCCTATGGGCTTAATCTCCATGAATAATACTATGTGAAGCTTCCATGTGCAAATATTCCAAAGCCTTAGGGGAATGATATGCAATTTTTAGTCGAGTGTCCAAAGAAACTACAAATGGATTCTTATTTTCATGAATAAGATCAAATAGAGTTACATTGGGGACAAACTCATAAACTAACATTGGCATCTCTCTCCAAACAAACAACCCAAAAGCTTTACGATGTTGTCATGGTTGATACGTGATAAAACGAGTGTTTCATTTCCAAAACCTCTCTTTAGGCTCTCATCGATAACCTTTGGTTTTTTTATAGCCACAGCGTGTTTGTCTTCTAAAGTTCTTTTATACACAATTCTATTACTTTCCCGAGAATTTATTTCTCATCAAAATTATTTGTCACTTGCTCAAGTTCTTTGATTGCAAATATCCGAAATGCAAGGTTCTGTTTTTCCTTAATGCAAGGTTCTGTTTTTCCTTCATCTTATTCGTTAAGTCAAGATCTCCATGTTCTTCAAAATGTCTTCTCTTAATCTCTTCAAGTTTTCTTCTTTGATAAATCAAATAAAAAAATAAACCACATAATAGCAATATGTTAGTAAATTGACTAAGCTTCGGTTGACTCGAATTTAAGTTTCGATGTTTAATCAATATGTTAGTAAGATGTCAAGTAGATCAAAATTCATCGGATACTTGATGGAAAAGAAGTCAAGTAAGTCAAGATTGACCAATACTTAACTAAAAGTCAGAAGTCCAACAGAAAATTGGCAAGAGAAAAGTCCAAGTGGGTCAAGATTGATCAGTCACTTAGTGATCAAATGTCCAACGAGAAGTTAGCAAGAGAAAAGTCCAAATGAGTTATGGTTGATCGGGCATTTTGTGATCGAAGCTCCAAAGGCCAAACACTTGCATGAGACAAAAGGTCTAAGTGAGTCGGGTCATGAGTGACTAGACACTTAGCGACAAGGCAAGGAGTCCCAATAGAACAACTTTGGAAGGTCATAACTTTTAGAATTGATCCTCCTGCACCAGCACCGCGTAGCTACAGGCCTATAAGGGTCGAAGTTCCTCGTGTTGAAGCCATTGTGTTCTGAATCAAACCGAACGTTAATGCAGTCGAGATCTAGGGGAACAGAGGTTTGGCAGCAGCCAATGCTGGCGGAGGAGCCGGATCCGTGGGTGAGGCTATCATTCTGATAGAAGGTCATGCAACCGCTCTGGTACGGTTTGCCACCCTAAGTGCCGGTGAAGTATAGAGAGGGTGTTGCAGCCAATGACGGTGAATTTGTTGTCGGCGTCGGAGAATCTGTACGACCATCCACTCCAGTCGAAAGTGTCAGTGCAATCGACTCAAGTTTGATCGGGTAGATCATGGGTTTTGATGTGTGCGTCAATATGATTAAGTTAGGTTTTCATGTTAATTGATGCATGCTTGAGTCTTGCAGGACTTAGTGAATCACACATGAGGAATAACGGAGTGAAACACCTGAGGGACGAGAGCCGAATGAAGAGAACTTTAAGGGCGAGCCGAGGAAGTAGACTTCAAAGGCATACGCGAAGGATGGCATGGAGACAAGCCGCGAGCTTGTGTGCGCATCCAAGGGACGAGAGCCGAAGGAAGGGAACTTCAAGGGGTGAGCTAAGGAATTGGACTTCAAGGCATACGCGAAGGGTGAACTCCGGAGAGGTTGAGAGTGCATTTGTAAGTAGGGCAGTCGACTGGCAAGGGAACCAGTCGACTGACACTATTGAAAGCGCATTGTAGCAGTCGACTGGTCTGTAAGGTCGAATAGCCGAAAGCAGTCGACTGGTCTCCAGAGTAATCGACTGGTCTGTTTAAAATCCAGCCGTTGACTGGACACTAGTTGACTGGCCCTGGAGGTAGTCGACTGGTGTCGGGGCTGAGCTGTTTGTTAACAGCTCTCTCCTCTATTTAAAGAGGAGCTTGAGACTTGAGATAGGTTAGCAATTCATTGTGAAATATTTACTCAAGTGCTCAAGTGCTCCTCTTCCTCCTAAACCCTAGCTCAATCTTGTAAGAGGAAGAAGCTTTGTGAGAGGTTGTTCTCCACCGAGAAGGAGAAAGCTTTAGCCGGAGATTGTCGGGGCGTGATCCACCGAAGGATCAAGGGTTCGTCCACCTCAAGGACATTCCATGGAGTAGGAGCAAGCAATCTCCGAACCACGTAACTGGTAAAGTATTAGCATTGTTTTAATTGATAGATAAAGTTTTCGCTTGTGCTAACAATTGTAGGAAGAAGTTGAATTCGGGTGATTAAGATATTCACCCCCCTCTAGCCTGTCATCGGTATCAACAGAAAGATCATGTCGATTTGCTCGGATCATCGTAGCAATTCAACGAGATCGGGTTGTACAACCGCGCTTTGCCTTGAAGGTCGGTCGAGACCATGGTCATTCTCCAGGCAATCAATCGTGTAGAAGCTGCTAAAGGAGCAGTTGCGGTTGATGTCGAATGGGCAGGGGATCTCCACATCCACACAACTCGTCGGGCACTCAAAAGCTGATAATTGGGGTCGCTTTACAGATGCCATCGGTGCACCGACGAGCAGCAGCAACAGAAGAAGAAGAAGAACCACCAAAGCATCTCCATATTCTCTTTCTCTCAGTTAAAGGAATTGGCTAAGTTAAATTAAACTATTTGAAGCCAATGGATAATGGAGGATGTCCTCACGTCCATGGAGATAGAAGACAAATTCCTTGGTGAAGGATTCGATTAGTGCCAACGTGTTGGTGAATTTATATAGTGTAAATCAACTCATCTTCCTCGTTTAATATGCATATTTAACATAGTTTAACATTGTCAACAGGAATATTTATTAATCATCTAAGCGCATGTTCGTACTATTGGATATGATCGTATGCCTAGAGGGAAGGTGAATAGCTTGTTATCAAACTTTTGTCGATTCATTCTACAAATGTTAGCTTTGCACAAGCGGAAACAAAATAAAACAATGAAATCAAGAATACAAACGCTAACACTTATCATTTACATGGTTCGGAGATTCTTTGCTCCTACTCCACGGCATATCCTTGAGGTGGACGATCCCTTTATCTGTCGGTGGATTAGTCCTCGGCAATCTCTGGATAGAGCTTTCTCCTTCTCGGTGGATAACAATCTCTCATAATGTCCTCTTCCTCTTTACAAAATGCAAGTTAGGGTTTGAGGAAGAGAGTATGCTTTGGAAACTTTAGGCACGAAACAGGAAAATTTTCAATAACAACTTCGTAACCTCTTCATGTCCCAAAGTTTCACTTTAAATAGAGGAAAGAGTTGTTGACAAAATAGCTCAGTTTCGACATCAGTCGACTGCTCTGAACCCCAGTCAACTAATGCTCAGCCAACGACCAGCCAAACGGTTATATTTTGAACAGACAAGTTGACTGCCATCTAGACCAGACAATTGCTACTTGCTGTTCGAAACCTATAGAAAGATCAACCAACTAGTGGGGACATCAGTCGACTGATCCCAGTACACACTCACACTCATCCTCTCCGGAGTCGCCCTTTGAAGCTCTCTTCCTTTGGCTCTCATCCCTCAGATGCATCCAAGCCCTCGGCTCGTCCCGATGTCATCCTTCCCGTATGCCTTGAAGTCTGTTTCCCTCGGCTCCACTCTGTTACTCCTCGTCTGACAGTCGCTCGGACGCACCATCCTTCACCGACTCAAGGACCCGAACATCAAGATGAGATCTCCCACACTTGGCCACGCCAAACTCCTCATTTGTGTTCCACCAACCCCCCGAACACCAGGATGAGATCTCCCACACTCGGCCATGCCAAGCTCCTCATGTGTGTTGCACCCAGCCCTTGGCTCGTCCCGATGTCATCCTTCGCGTATGCCTGGAAGTCTGCTTTTCTCTGTTGGATTGGGTTGGACCGACTAGAGGGGGGTGAATAGACGGAAAAAAAAATGAAGTGGAGGCACTCATCTTTAAAAAAAAGAAACTTAGTCGCAACTGAGAACGTTGCTTCCAAAGCAGTGGGCGCTCAATAAAAATCTCCTTATGGCGGAGAAGCCTTACAAAAATAGCACGCTAGACTTTTAGAGAGTTTACAAGAATGAATTAATTGAATGAATTCTAAAGCAAAACCTCTAAGCCTATTTATAGCCTAAGAGAATAAATCTGGATTGTTGATTGTTGATGAATTTTCTCTTGGCCGTTGATCCATGGATGTAATCTAGATGGTTGATCTTGGATGGGATTAAACTGCATCCATTGGATCTGATTAAAGGATAAAGTTATCATTTAAGAGATAAAGTTTAATTATAACTTTGTCTTCTGCTCACAACAGATAAATAACTTTATCATCTACTCGCAACAATTTCAATCGCATCTCTTCCTTATCCCAGTCGGTGAGGCTGGTGATATACGCAGATGAGGTTGCTGGTTCGAATCTTCACAGCAACAAATAAACTTGTTGATACACACATCAAAAAAACTGATGATACCGATCAACCTTGGGTCAATTGTAACAATCAATATATTTAAGTTAAGCATAAATAATAATTTGAAAATTAATAGTATAGTATAACATGAAACATAAAATCATCGAAACTCCCCCTTAACCTATGCTCTATCACATAATTTTTAAATTTACCACAAAAAAAAAGTTAAACCAATGTTCTAACTTAAACCTTCTATTTCTCCTCTTTGACGCTATCAAAAAAGATTGTACCAAATGATCAAATAAACCATGGCATCAAAGTTTGATTAACTTTTAAATTATGAAAAAACAAGTAGAAATCAAAAAATTAAGGTGTCAATTGACTGATACAGGTATCCGTCAACTGACCCCAGTGAAACAACCCCACAGAATGTTTCTCGCACGAAGAAACACTAAGACCAGTTGACTGGTCCTCTGCACTAGTCGACTAGCACCAATCTGCACTAGTCGACTAGCACCATAGTTGGTCTATTATTGCTAAAATGATACATTTCATAATTATCAAAATTGCATAAGCACATTTGAATTATGAGTATCATCCTAATATCTCATATGTATAGATAAAGACATAAATCAAGTCATTATGAGATGTAATAAAGGTAATCTCCATTTAGCATATTTGATCATGAATTTTATTTGGCTAAGTGTTCCTCCTTAAAATCTCAAGTTAACTATATTTCAAAAAGATTGAGATTTAACATATATGGTTAACTCATCCCTAAATCCTCTGACCCTTGAGGATTGATTTTGACACCCAATAGAAATTCTTTCTAATTGGGTTGACCAAGTACTCCTTAGGGATCAATTTTCTATCTAGGGTCTTGGTCTTTGATTGTCCTCTAGCAAGTAAATAATGATAGGGTTTTTCATTATTAGACTCATTGTATCCTAATTGCATTTTCTTAAAACAGGGCCTTTGGCTCCCAATAATCATATTTAGGCTCTTTGAGCCAATTTCAAATTTTTATAGGGCTTTGGAGAGGTAATCTACCTTTTCCCTTAATTTCTTATTTTCTTCTTCTAAACATGAAACATTTGAATTTGAAGAAACATGCATATCCTTAGGAATCATGGATTCTAATTTCTCTTCAAGCATGCAAATATCATTTTCAAGGATTTGATTTTCTTTCTAGTCTTAAATAAATTATCATTGGTGCTAAAAATGATTTTAACTAAGGTGGTAGTGGGTAGATTGTATACCTCACTTATTGAGATGTCTGAATCCGATGTTTGACCTCCCCTCTCACTTGAGCTCCCTTCTTCATCTTCATTTGAGCTCTTTTCACACTCGATGATGTGGAGGGCAAATCGTCAACTTCCATTAGTGCAAAATGAGAGATAATGTATTTTTCCTCTTCCGATGATAAAGGATCATCCCATATTGACTTTAAATTTTAAACTTTCTTCCTCTTTTCTTTTTCTTTCTTCTTTTCTTCCTTCTTTTTCTCTTCCTTGTTTTTTAAAAGGGGACAATCATCCTTTATTTGTCCTTCCTCTTGGCAATTGTCGCATATTATTTTCATTCTCCTACTTTTGCTTCTTGAACTTTTTATAGCATGAGTTTTGTTAAAAGAAAATAACTTAAATATTTTTCTCATCTTCCTTACCATATACGCCTCTTGATCACTATCCATTGAGGCGTTTGATTCTTCCGAATCGAAGGATTATGAGGAAGTAGTCTACTTCTTCTTATCCTTCTTTTCTTCCTTTCTT
The DNA here is from genome assembly GCA_024364735.1 of Boesenbergia rotunda. NCBI lineage: Eukaryota > Viridiplantae > Streptophyta > Magnoliopsida > Zingiberales > Zingiberaceae > Boesenbergia > Boesenbergia rotunda. The sequence continues at coordinate 765,403 of JAGFNQ010002771.1, forward strand.
TCTCTACAATAAGAGCTATGTTTTTTTCTTTGGAAGACACGTTAACTTGTTTATGTAATTTAAATTCGCAAAATAATTCATCAAGTAAAGAAAGATCCCTAGAGACCTTATAAGCATCAACCATTGAAGCTCATAGGGTGGTTCTAGAGAAGGATTGAAGCACATATCTTATAAGATCCCTATTGTCAATTTTCTCACCTATTAAATGAAGCTTATTAACGATTTCTTTGAATTTCTGTGCAATTGACTCACGGTCTCATTTGTCTTCATGGTGAAGAATTGAAGTTGGGCTTAAAAGAGATCTTTCTTGGCTCTCCTTGATTCACTCGATCCTTCATTTAATTCAATAAGCTTTTCCCAAAGCACTTTGGCGAATTTGAATGGTCCAACTTTACTTAGTTACTCCTTGGAAAGACTACATTGTAAAGTTGTTGTGGCATTTGTATTTGCTTGAGCTTCCTTTATTATCTCTTTTGTCCAATTTTTTGTTGGAAGAGGTGCTCCACTTTCATCCTTCAGTATCTCGAAATCATCTACAACACTAAACCAATTTTCAATATCGTTCATCAAATAATATTTCATCCTACCTTTTCAATATGCAAAGACGTTGTCGTCAAAGAAAGGTGGTCATGCGGTGCTATATATATGGACCGAATGGACCAGCTAAAGGGGGTGAATAGCCGATCATCCACTTGTTTCGTCGGTTCTTCTAACAATTGTTAGTGCGCAAGCGGAATAACAATAAACAAACTAAGAAATAAGAACACAAACCAATTTAACGTGGTTCGGAGATAAAACTCCTACTCCACAATAGTCCGTAAGGTGGATGATCCCGATCCGTTGGTGGATGACTCCCCAGAAAGCCTTTAGCTAGCTCGTGTAGCTCCTTGTGGGTGGAGAAACCTCGCCACAACATGCAACACACACCTGAGCACTTAGACTACTAATTGGTCTTTAACCAAAGCCAATTTCATCAACCCTAGCCAGCCAAACCGAACTCCCTTAAATAGGGCTCGTGGCTGAACTAGTCGTTACCAGTCGACTGATGCCAACACCAGTCGACTACTCCACCCGAATTCGAACGTTATAGTCCAATGTTCGAATTACAGCTGATACCAGTCAACTGCACAGAAGATCAGTTGACTAATCTTGTTGTGACCTCTACCAGTCGAATGCTCCCAGCAGCAATGTCACGCCCCGAGAAGCCGCTCGTCCGATACCGACCGGACAGTTACTCCCTCGTCTCGGCGGACAATCCAAAAACCTAACCACCACAACTACCTCAGCCTGCTTGTACCGCAGCCTATAGGGCTGAAACAAGCGACTGTAATAAGATAAAACAAAAACGACGACAAGGCTGCGTACCGGTACGACTTACGACAAAACCAAAACAGAATCGAAACCTCCATGGCACACAAAAGTACAACTATACTGCCGTAACAATACACGACACAAAAGAGTATAACATACCAACAGCGGAAATGAAAAGAAATACAATGAATAAAAGAAAAGGGTACCAACATGTACCACAACCAAAAGACACGCGGAAATCGTCTCGGAGACACATGAACGGGGACAGGCTGCTGAACCATCCAGACGATCTTCCTGATAAGAGAAAAAATATAGCCAACGGGGTGAGTCCTAAGAACTCAGCGAATACCGTCTAATGTGCATAGGAAGAAATAATAGCAGTAAGTCACCGTCAATCTATCTATCACAATACTGAAGATAATTGCAGTAAATAGAAATGCAGAACTGAACCATAAGCAGTAAAAGGACTACATACCTACCTGCGTCGATCCCAAACCCGGTAGTATGCATGTCATCCAGGTGCAACAATCAAGTGCAACAATCACAATCATATGCATCAATGCACAGTATGCTCATGATGCAGCATGGGTCACCCCTGACGCCTCGGTCAATAATGCACACGCGGGACCATATGGGTAGGGCTGTGACCTGGTCTTCCCTGCACGAACAGACGGTCGATAATGCACACGCGAGACCGAATGGGTAGGGTCGGAGACCATAAACGTACCCCACCATCGGGTGAAGTAACGCTCTGAACGTCCCTGCTATCATCGGATAGGTAGGGGACCTGCTGCAGCGCCGGGTCCGCCAACGGGGCTACACGACAGGTCATGTGGCAGGTCTGACGGCCCATCTCAACCACTAGGGGAGTCAAAGGTCGCCTACATATGCCTCTACACGAGTAGCAAGTACGACGGCCATCTCAACCTCCAGGGAGTCAAAGGTCGTCCCCTATGCTACGTGCAATAATGATGCGTGTCACTATCCCATGCATCATCCACTATCTATCCCTGCTGTCATCTACATGATATGCAGTAGTCCATATAACCGGTATGCACCAATACCTAAATCCCAGCGTAAGGTATAAGGTAAACTGTGCATCATCAATCCATACAGATATAGTAAGCAGTAAAGCTAACGGATACAACTACCGGAGCAAGAGCACAGAGATACAGATATCAGATATCCCTACTGCTAACTATGTCTAACTATGCATAAAAGAGATACCCGCCTCGATATGAAGAAGTCCAGGCGTCGAGAACCCCCGTCCAAAATAGTATCTGCAATACGTGAATCAACTCAATGCCCTGCATCGAACACAAATCCATCTTAGCTAATTATATAACTACGAATTAGCTAAGTCATACACTTCTAATATTGGGATCGAACCCTTAACTATCATTATTAATTAACCAACTCCTGGACCTAGGGTTCACAACCACAACAAGCTCCCGTCTGAAACATTTCACTACAGCAAAAAGGAGAATCAAGAACAGGAAATCAGCTATGATCCATCATCAATAGCCCAATCCAATTCCTACACAAAACTGATCAAACAACCCACAAATCTCACAAGAATAGAACCCATCCAATTCCATACCGAGAATACCTTCGATCTCAGCAAATCGATTACACCAGTTACATCTCAACAATTCAACATCAGATCGTCATACATGACACAAACCAAATACACACACACACGCACACCGCATCAACCGAAATCCACCTTACCTCTGCGTGTGTGCTGGCCGAACACCTCAGCTCCAAACTAAATCAAATGCTCAAGATTCAACTCCCAATCTGCCAAGAACAGTCAAGAAGACGGATCAATCGCGCGTAGCCCTAGATCGCGGAAACAACTCAAGATCAATCGGCGATTAAGGTAGGAACTCACATCCCATACCTGATGATGATTCCTTTTGCAACAAATCGTGGAAGATTAGCTATGAAAAGGCTAGGTGAGCCGGCGCTCGAGAAGAAGGGGCGGCACCGCCGATCGACCAAACTGAAGGCAGCAGGCGTCGACGAACTGGGAGTGAGGGAAACGACGCTTAGGGCTTCGCGTGAGGGAAAAGCGTCGAAGAAGAAGAAGCCGTCGATGCGCTGAGATGGCTGCGATTTAGGGCTTGATGAAGCGAATGAAGAAAAGAGGAAAGGGTGGTCACGGGCTCTCTCTCCGGGCTGCGGCGAAAGGCGAAGAGAAGAGAGGAGGGATCGACGAAGGGTGATGTTTGCGGCTAGGTCACTTGGATTAGGGGAAAAGAAGAGCTAATAAGGGGTGGATTTTTTGCAGAAAAACCCATTCAGCTTTTCGAAATCCCAACCATGCCCTTAATTTCGAAAGTTTTGCCTTATAGCCCTCAACTTTCCCAGATTCTCACAAGCAATCAATTGCCCAAACCCTAAACTTAGGATTTTTCCTTCCCATGTACAATTCACTAAGCATTCGAGCCTTCATGATTCACTTGACTCTTCCTTTGCAGCCTTGACTCTTGCCTTCAAGCCTTCTTCGACTTTGGCTCTCGTCCCTCGGATGCTTGCAAACCCGTGGCTTGTCTCCATATGTCATCCTTTGCGTATGCCTCGAAGTGAACTTCCCTCGGCTCATCGTTGCTACCTTGCCCACGGTCTCTCGGATGCATACAAGCTCATGGCTCGTCCTCATGCCATCCTCCACTGGACCCGAAGTCGTCAAGCTAAGTCTATGTGTATCCTCCAAACCTGCACACTCAAATACTCAAATCAAATACAAGGGTGAACCTAACTTAAATCCTTTGCCCAAACATCAAAACACATGGTCCCATGAACCATAGATTGCCTCAACACTATATCTCTCTTGAAAAGTCATCTTGATGTTTCGATTGACGGTAAGTTCTTCCGAAACGAACCATGTGCTCTAATACCACTTGTTGGATATGATCGTATGACTAGAGGGGGAGAGGTGAATAGCTTGTTGTCGAACTTCCGTCGATTCTTTCTACAAGTGTTAGCTTTATGCAAGCGGAAACAAAATAAAATAATAAAATTAAGAATACAAATGCTAACGCTTATCGTTTACGTGGTTCGGAGATTCCTTGCTCCTACTCCACGGCCTGTCCAGGAGGCGGACGATCCCTCAATCGTCGGTGGATTAGTCCCCGACAATCTCTGGCTAGAGTTTTCTCTTTCTCAGTGGAGAACAACCTCTCACAATGTCCTCTTCCTCTTTACAAGATACAAGTTAGGGTTTGAGGAAGAGAGTAGGCTTTAGAAGCTTTGGGCACGAAATAAGAAGGTTTTCAATCACAACTTTGTAACCTCTTCATTCCCCAAAGCTTCCCTTTAAATAGAGGAAAGAGGTGTTAACAAAACAGCTTAGTCCCGACATCAGTCGACTGCTTCAAACCCAGTCGACTGATGCTCAGCCAACAACTAGCCAAACAGCCATATTTCGAACAGACTAGTCGACTGTCATCCAGACCAGTCGACTGCTCTTTGCTGTTCAAAACCTACAGAAAGATCAGGTGACTGTTATCCCTACCAGTCGACTGCTCCCGGTACACACTCACACTCAACCTCTTTAGAGTCGTCCTTTGAAGCTCTCTTCCTTTGGCTCTCATCCCTCGGATGCATCCAAGCCCTCGACTCATCCCGATGTCATCCTTCACATATGCCTTGAAGTCTGCTTCCTTCGGTTCCACTTTGTTGATCCTCATCCGGCAGTCCCTCGGATGTACCATCCTTCACTAACTCAAGGGCCCGAGTACCAGGATGAGATCTCCCACACTTAGTCGCACCAAGCTCCTCATGTGTGTTCCACCAAGTCCTGCATGACTCAAACACACATCAAACCAACATCAAATCCTAACTTAAACTTATTAACACACACATCAAAACTCTTATCGTACCGATCAAACTTGAGCTGATTGCACCAACATGTACCATCTTAAACGTACATGTCTCTCGATATTTTTCTTCAATAGATGCAACTCTAACTTTCTCTCTAATTCTCTCATTCTTTATTTCGTCTATCCTCGTATGTACACACATCATCCTTATCATTCTAATCTATGCAATTTTCATCTTTTACTCATGTACCCGAGTTGTAGTCTAACATTCAACATCATATAACATAACATGTCTAACTGCCATTTTATAGAACTTTCCTTTAAGTTTTAGAGGTACTTTATGATCATATAAAACACCCAACGCTAACCTCCATTTCAACATCCTACTTGTATTCTATATAAGACATCTCTCTCAATCCCTCAATCACTTTGCAAAAATGATCCTAAATACTTAATTAGTTAATTCGCTTGTAGTCTTCACTCTGGTCGTTACATCTTTGTACATATCCTTAATTAGTTCAAGATATGTTATGTTGATGCCCTTCTTTTTTCTAGAATTCTCCATATAATTTCTCTTGGGACCCTACCATAAGCTTTTTCTAAATCAATGAATATCATGTGCAAATCTTTCTTATACTCCCGATACATTTCAATTAATTATCTAAGAAGATGTATAGCTTCTATTATCGACCATCCTGGCATGAACCCAAATTGATTTTTGATTATCGTGGTCTTCTTTCTTAATTTTTTTTCTATTACTCTTTCTCAATATTTCATGGTATGACTCATTAGTTTAATTCCCTTACACCCTGTTTGGAAAGGAAGGAATTGAAATTTCTTTGGGAATTGGAATTCAATTCCATCCTTTGGTAGCAATTTTCAGGAAGGAATTGCTAAGGAATTGAATTCCAATTCCTTTCAAACCCCTCAAAACAAATCACACCTAAACACATGTGATTTGTGAAAGGAATTCACTTAAACAAATTAAATTACCAAATCGTCCCCTCACCAAATAAATTAAAGTTGCTCTGACTCTATTCTCGCAGGATAAAATCGTAAAAGTATAACAATTGAATTCAATTCAATTCTGTTTTTACAATTCATTCCAAACATGAGAATTGGAATTCAATTCCGGTCGGAATTCAAGGTTTCCAAACAGGGTGTTATAGTTTGCACAATTTTGCCGAAATGTTACAGTCAAACCTGGCTCTGCGTTCCTTCCGGGGAATATTCTAACATTAGCATAATATTTTAATAGATCAATTCATTAAGTATTTGTCATGATTTTTTATGCTGGCTGATAACTTAACGTAACTCTTTTCTTTTATCTGAGCTTAGGATCAGTCATGATTAGGTCGTTATTGGCGGAGTTAAGATCAAGAATATATATTCAAAAAAATATCATTTGAATATAAAAGTAGTAATTTTGGAACAGGAGAAATAATATTCAAAGATTGAAGTCAGAATATATCCTCTTCATTACTACAGTTATGAATTGGCTCAACAATAAGCTAAAGAAGTTGAAGAACTTTTTATAATCATAATTGGATTCAAATCTAATCCAAAATGAGCATAATATTAATCCAATATCCCACTGAGTCCACCAACTTCAATTGTTAAAAGACACTTCAATTTTAAATAAAATCACCTCTAAACTATCATCTAAAACAGTGTTGCTACTAACTATATAGTTTTTTTTTTTGACCCATAGAGGTTTATGAATTGAAATGATAACAAAAAACAACTATCTATATAAATCAACAATGAACTAAATTGAACACAAATTAACTAAAATGTCGTCTCTTCACATGAAAACTAAAGTAATGAGCTAGCAAATATATTATTTATAACACATAACACAAACTCAACTTGCACAAAACTTAACTATAGACACAAACCACATACAAGCTTAGTTGACATAATGTTTTTTGTGTATATATCATATATAACCGTGTCTTCCACGAATTACCTTCCACATGCAATGTTCTATACGCGTCTCAACTCTAGAAAATGTTTTAACTCTTTTCCATCAGCATCATGAGTTGTGATCTCCTCTAGCAAGCTCTCCCTCTCAACATTGTATTGCCCATGTTCCCATGCCCATGGGTGATGCCTAAACTTTCTCAACGTATGCAGCTCCTCAACCACTTCCTTCATCGTAGGCCTTTCTTCCCCTTTCAAGAATAAACATCGCTTGATTAGCTCGCTAAGTTCTTGAATCAATTCCATATTACCTTCCTCTTTCACTTGATTGTCGAAGATATCAAACACACAATTCTCATTCATGAACAAAGCAAAAGTTGTCACCAAATTTCTCTGTTCTTCAGGTCCTTCAAAAGAAATTGCTTTTTTACCGGTAAACAACTCCAAGAGAACCACACCAAAGCTATAAACATCACTTTTGTAGGTCAATTCATATGTTTGAAGACACTCAGGATCAATGTAACCATAAGTGAATTGCACCAGCGTAGCGAATTGTTGCTCATCCTTGGGTATTAACTTTGAAGCCCCAAAGTCTGAAACTTTTGCATTGTAATCATTGTCTAGAAGTATATTGGAAGGTTTTACATCTCCATGAATAATACTAGGCGAGGCTTCCATGTGCAAATATTCCAAAGCCTTAGCGGACTGATATGCGATCCTTAGTCGAGTGTCCAAAGAAACTACAAATGGATTCTTATCTTCATGAATAAGATCAGATAGAGTTCCATTGGGGACAAACTCATAAACTAACATTGGCGTCTCTGTATCCAAACAACAACCCAAGAGCTTTACTATGTTGTCATGGTTGATACGTGATAAAATGAGTGTTTCATTTCCAAAACCTCTCTTTAGGTCATCATCGATGACCTTTGGTTTTTTTATAGCCACAATGCATTTGTCCTCTAAAATTCCTTTATACACAATTCCATTACCTCCTTTGCCGAGTATTTGTTTGTCATCAAAATTATTTGTCGCTTTCTCGAGTTCTTTAATTGCAAATATCCGAAATGCAAGGTTCTGTTCTTCCTTCATCTTTTTGTTTAAGTCAAGACCTCCATGTTCTTCAAAATATCTTCTTTTAATCTCTCTGAGTTTTCTTCTTTGATAAACCAAATAAAAACTCAAACCACATAACAGCAAGAAAATTACACTGACACAAACGCCTGCACATTGTATGAATGAGGAGTTTTTAGATTAGTATAATATGGGAACTCAAAAACCATAGAAAGAAATCATCAACTTTCATATACTTATTTTTTAATTTTTATACCATTTCAGTTTACTAAGATGCATAATGATTGAAAAACAAGCACAATGAATGAAAACAAGTTTTAACAAAAGACTAGCTAGGGTGAGCAAAAAAAGATGCTATTAACTTGATTAGTTTTAAAACAAGACTAGAGCGAATAAAATAAAATAAGTTTTTATTATTTCTATTGTGTTATTACTATAATGTTATTAACTTGACAAGTTGGCTTAGATATGACATAGGACAATATGTTGGACTGGAATTGTTCGACCGAAATTCAATAATTTTAAGCATGGTGGCATGCTTAACGCATTGACACCTCTAACTTAGTATACCATATTTGAGAAGGGTTGACTAAGTGAAATTGGTTCAATAGGTGAGGCCAATTTAATTAATCCAATTCTACTATATGAATAAGTCAATTTTAATTTTCCTCTTTTGAAAGGGTTGATCTTACTAGATTAATCAACAATATCAATTGGATTATTAACTTAAATTGATTGAATTTATAGCGGTAAATGAACCAAAGGTTCGTGAACAAGCTCGGTGTTCGGCTCGGTAAGAACTTGTTTATTTTCGTTCAATACACACAAAATTAATTAAATTAATAAGCTTGAACAACTCATTAAGCTAAACAAACAAACTTGAACACATATGTGTTCAACTCGTTAATGTTCATGAACAACGTTCGTGAACAACGTTCGTGAACAATGTTCACGAACCAGGTTCATTAATAAAACTCTTAGCAATAAACTAAATAAACAAAAAAGTAAAATATACTAAACAAATAACTTTGAATTATCAAGCTTAATAAACAATCAAACAAACAAAAGTTTTGACCAATCAAATAAGTTTGAATTGAGAGCTTGATAATATCTAAACAAACCAAGCTTGAACCAAACTCAAGCCAAGCTTGAACCAAGAGCTCGATAACATCTAAATAAGCCAAGCTTCAAACAAGTTCAAGCTTATAAAAAATAAACCAAGCCAAGTGATCTGGAAGCTAACACGTGAGATGGTGACTCCCGGTGATGCAACGGGTGTTCCTGCGAGGAGGGTTGCCTGAGAGAAAAACTACCCAAAGAACATTAGAAGGGCGCCGGAGGAAGCTCCGACAATCCCACTCCGACGCTCAAGTTAGAAGTTGATCAGAAAAGGGGAAGAAAACTGTGTGAAATTAGAAAATCCAGACCTTTTCCTAATCGTCTTTGGTTACTTTTTATTTTGTGCTTGTGACGATTATCCTCCGTTTGGCAATAATGACATTCAATGCAATCATTACATCATTATTCCCATAACGGTCAACAATTATCGCATCCAATCATTAAAACACATGATCGTTTCCTCTTTTGGTCATTTAATGTTGGAGCAATCTATGTGCCCTAGGATTTGATGTTTGGGCAAAGGTTTAAATTAGAGTGTGCAAGATACAGGTACAACAAGGAAAGTCCAAGTGGAATCTTGGAAAGCAAAGACCCGACAACAAGGACCAAGGTCGAAGAAAGCTCTAGAAGGTAAGTCGTGAAGGATGGAGATGCATCCGAGGGATGCAAGGCTGATGGAGAAGGCTAGAAGGCTAAGTCTAGGTTGGTCGGGCTAGGACGAGTGCAGAGTTATTGTACTCGGAGCTGAAATCATAGGTTTAGGGTTTGGGAAATCGACTGCTGCTAGGAGCAGTCGACTGGTAGAGGTCACAGAATGATTAGTCGATTGATCTTTTATACAGTTGACTGGTGTCAGCTGGAATTCGAACGTTGGGTTGTAATGTTCGAATTTGAGTGAAACAGTCGACTGGTGTTGGAACCAGTCGACTGGTAATGGCTAGTTCAGCAACTAAGTTCTATTTAAGAGAACTCAGAATGGTTGGCTAGGGTTGACAAAATAGAGGTGGTTAACCCCTATTAGTAGTCTACAAAGCTCAGGTGTGTGTACAAGATTGTAGCGAGATTTCTCCACCCACAATAAGCTACAGGAGCATAGCCGGAGGTTTCAGGAGAGTCATCCACCAATAGATTGAGATCGTCCACCTTATGGACTGCCGTAGAGTAGGAGTGTCATCTCTGAACTACGTTAAATGATAAGTGTTAGCAGTTTATTTTCTTTGTTAGTTTATTTTATGTTTTGTATTCTGTTATGCGCTAACAAAGTGTAGGAAGAGAACTGCGAATCAAGTGGGTAATCAGCTATTCACCCCCTCTTATTGTATGATCCATTCCTAATAATTGGTATCGGAGCAAGGTCGCTCGTCTATGGAATAATCGCCGAGAAAGCAAAGTGCTAGAGGAAGATGAAGTCGGAAGGTCCGCTAGGATGGGATACTCGGACCCCACCTCCATACGATCGAAACGATTTCAATTATTGGAGGAAGCGGTTAGAGACTTGGTTTCAAATGGATTGGGACCATGGAACCGCATTGGTGGTTCCGTTCGAAGCTCCGACGGACAAAAAGGGAAAATATCTCCAACCTCGATATTGGACCAAGGAACAAAAGGAGGAAGCGGAGTCGGATAAAGAGGTAACGAGAATTATTTTGAATTTATTACCTTCTTATATTGTGTCGCGTGTAGGTGATTACAAGAATGCTCATGAGCTATGGAGTAAGATGATAGCTCTTCATGAGAATTCTGCAGAAGGACAACAAGTAGAGGAGCCCAAGGATAAGGGTTCATTGGTCCAAGAAGAGAAGAAGGATCAATCGAAAGTTGAATTGAGTTCAACATCCGAAGAGGAGGAATGGAATCATCCACATCCTCAAGTGAGAAAAAAAAAGAGCAATCTAAGGTGGAGGAGATTTTGGAAGCTCAACCCTCAACTCACTACCGAGAAGAGTGAAAAATCACACATCAAATGCTTTGAGTGTGGGGAGATTGGACACTACAAGAGTATATGTCCTTCACTCAAGAAGATAAAGGAGGTAAAACACTAAACC
>JAGFNQ010002771.1:790507-905072 GCA_024364735.1 Boesenbergia rotunda
CAACCTCCAAATACCCCAGCTCCCGATTAGGGCACGGTGAAGGGAACACAACCCCGATTGTGCAAAGAGAAGGGGTTAGGAGGTGCGACCGGCTGGAGAGAAAGAGAGAAGAGGAAGACGATGAAGAAGGAAGGGGGCGGCGTCTTCGGTTGCGGCGAGTGCGGCAAGAATGAAGAGATGCTTACAGTTGCGGCGGATTAGGGCAGAGGCTTGTGCGATGAGTGGAAGAGAAGAGAAGAAATGGGCATCGGCTGTTGGGTTCGGGCTAGGGCAGCGAACGAAGGAGAAGCTAGGGCAGCTTTATTGTGGGCACATATGCATTTTAGTCCCTGCCAAGTTTGGGATTTTGCAATCTAATCCCTAAGGTTTAGAATTCCCTATCCACTAAACCCTTAAACATCGTTCCAGAGCCCGAAAAATTCTAGGACCTTTCCGAAAAATTTCCCAGAGTGGAATAAATGTGTCGGATTTAACACACTTAGTAGACGTATTAGATACAAATAACATCTTATCTTCTGAACCCTTTGCCATTATCAAAACCCAGGTTTGACTTAGGTGCTGCCTGCACCAACAATCTCCCCCTTTTGATTTATGGCAACCTGGTTCAAAATGTTAAGTTAATCATACAGATAAGTACGTATCAAAGTTAATTTCCTCCCCCTAGAAGAAATCTCCCCCTGAGTTTTTCAAAAGTTCATGGGGCTTGAAAAAAATTCTAAGTTAAAAAAACTTTTCAGTTTTGTAAATACTTAAAAAAAATTTAAGAAAATGTTTTAAATTAGAAACCATTTTTCAAAATATTTTGAGTTGGACAATTTTCAGGAGAATTTGAATTTTATACTTAGAAAATTTTCGACCAACCAACAATTTAGAATAAGTACTTGGAATAGTTTTTGAAACCAAGAAATTTTGAAGGTCTAAGTACTTAGAGATGTTTTCTAGCAGTTTAAGTACTTAAATACTTAGATAGCATTTTTCAGAAATATTTTTCAGACACATTTTTTTTGAATTTAATGACTTAGAAAAATTTCAGAAAATTTTCCCAGAATAATTGCTTAGAGAAAATTTTTTTTGAAACCATGAAAAGTTAATTTTCAAAAATGAACTAAGTATTTAAAGAACCAATTGGTTTTTTGAAAAACAAGAGATATATGAATTTACTTTTTGAAAAAGGAGATAAATATTTTGAAAGAATTGAGTTTTTTTTCAAAAATTTCAATAGTTGAAAAAAATTTCAACTCTTCTTTCTCTCCTTTCCAATCTCTCCCCCTTTGCCATATATCAAAAAAAATAATATAGCAAAAAAAACATGCTACGTAATAGAAGTAAGGTGTTGTACTGAACCAATTTAAAGTATAACTGGACCAAATCAATTTGAATTTTCTCTTTTGGGTCATATCTAACCCAATTAGCTACTTACTAACTGTTATAAACAGTAGCTTTCGCTAGAGTTAGTCAAGTTAAGTGATCTGTTCAAGTTAGATTTTCTAAGCTTGACACTTAACCTGATTACTGTTTATTTGGTTTTTAGTGCCCCAATTACTGCAGATGTATTGACTTAAAGCATCTTGAATCAAGGCAAAGACCTAAGCATCTCAACTTATTCTAGGTTATCAAGTAAAAGTACCTTAAGGTGCTTGTGAGATGCTGGCTTCTAGATCTATAGGTGCATGCAGTTCTAGGGTTAGGGCCTAAGCTAAGTCCATTTGTGAGAAAATCCTAGTTTTGAAGGGGTAATTTTTCATAAGAAAAACTAAGTAAAAAAATCATTTTAATAATGCATAAAGAAAATGATTTTTCAAAATTAAGTAGGAACTGATTTTAAAATCAAGTAAAGCAGTTTTAAAAAAAAAGAAGTAGAGCAAGCCTATTCTACCAAGCATAACCCTAAGTTAGTAACCGATAAAGACAGATAATCAAGTGAATAACTAGCAACTAGATAAAAGTCAACTGCTCAAAGTGAGGACCAGATACCATAGTCAAATACATACCAACCCTACTAGTAGGGGTAGTCAACTAGTCAACAGTACAATAGTACAACAGAAAGCATCAATCTGAACTAGGAGGAAGGGCCAGGCTGCCATGATCGAAATAGAGACATCATTTCATTATATCGTGCGTCGTTAGTCTCTTGATTGGCTCTGAGGGCATTCATATAGTGAGTGTAGTGGGCCTCATTTGCCTCCATTTCCTCTGCATGATTTGCCTCCATTTCCTCTGCATGATTTGCCTCCACTTCCTCCCAGGGGCTATGAATCTCTATCTCAAGTCGTGTCACTCTCTCGTATAGTGTCGGCGGTGGGGGCTCATCTATCTGCTCTCGGATCTCGGCAGCGAGATCTGCAATGTCGACCTCTACGCCCTCGTCGGAATTGATCTGGGGTCCGGCTCGCTGACGTCTCCATGATAAAACCCCGGTACTCGAGACCTCTATGCCCGCTAGGGAAAAGTTTCTAAAACCTATTTCATCAAATTCGGTCATTGTGGTCATCTCTCCATTGGTGATGTCGCGACCGTGATGATGAAGAAGAGAGGTAATGATGTGACAATAAGGGGTGAGTACTTGACCCTGAGTGGTAACACTGGATGCATGTAGAATGGTGTGAAACATATGAAGTCCAATATCGATATCTAGGTGATGGATCAATGCGTACAGTAGGAAAGTGTGGAATGGTCGCATGGTCGCGATGTCCCTAGTGGACAATGGTAGAATGCAACGGACTAGGACTCTATAAAGAGCGTAGTCCTGAACCCGAAGATCTACAGACTGAAATCGTCTAGCCAAGGGGTTTCAGGCATCTCTATAAAAATAGGAATATAGGGTGTCCAGGTTAATGTGAGAGTAGGGAGCAGCAAATGGAGGATCTCTAGGCGGATAACATCAGAAAGTGGACTGAGAAAGTCGCAGTCCAAGAAATCTGTTAAGCAACGAGGGTGTGATTGTCAAGGGCATCCCTTGGACTGTGGTGACAAAGATGAGGTTATCTTGTCTGACTATATTGTTGTAGAATTCTACACATAGGGTTGTGTTCACAGGATGAGTGCAGAAGACAAGGTTATCAAGCTGATAGAAGTTTATGACATTCATAGCTAACGGACAGGATTGAGTGAAAAATTGTCGATTTAGGAAACTCGTTTTGATGGGTTTATACGTTGTGCTAGCGAATTTATTGCATAGTTCCAAGGTTGGAAACCTAGGGTCGGGGCTAGGTTCGGTCCCGGGGTTGGGACGATTTGCACTACGTTTTCTAAAATAATAAGAAACATGCATTTAAGGGTAAAAATAAATAAAATTAATTTTAAATGCATAAAAATGATACCGAATAGCCATCCGGGGAGGCATGGTCGAGGTGGAGTGGTCGAGGACACGAGAGGGTCGTTCGGTCGCCTTGGGAGGAGAAGAGTTGGAGAGGAGAAGTGTTTTGGGTGTGGCAAATGAGGGGGTTTCGGGTGCCTTATATAGAAGGTAGTCGGAGGGCGCCCTGGTCAGAAGGCAGGTGGCTTTGGCAGCGTTTCTGCCTTGACCTGGTCTTAGGGGGGCACCCGTGATGGCCTGGGCGCCTGGGGTCAGTTGAAAACAGCCAAATGTAGCTTTTTGATTTTGACCCAGTCCTTGGGGGCGCCCGTGAGGACCCGGGCACCTCACTTAGCTAGGTATTTGACAGCTTTTCTGTCTTGATTGAAGAGAAAAGGGAGGGGGGCGCCCGAGGGGTCACGGGCGCCCGGTATGTGTAACAGTTGACAACTTTCGATGTATTGTTGACCAGTTTGATGTTTGACCATGGTTTGACTATTACTGTTGACCAGTTTGACCGTTTGACCATGGTTTGACTATTACTGTTGACCAATTTTGACTATTTTGACCAGTATTGACTGAATTAACCAAGCAACAATCAGGTCAACTCAGTTCTAAATTACAGGCTTTAATGTTCATACTAAACAAAAGTACAGAGATCAGATGAATTTTAGTTAAGTTAAATTTAACCATCTCACCCGTTCTAGAGTAGTCAATCACGTTAGCCTTATGGGTTTTTGTGAGAAAGGTTTGAATAGGAGTAAGAATTATATTTGAAAAATCATGATTAATTTTGAAAAGTTAAATTAATTTTGAAAACAAATGGTTTTGAATATTTTGAAAAAGAGTGTTTGAATCTACGATTAACTGAAAATTTGTGTTAGATTTGAATTTGACAAAGAATAAATTGAATTTGAATTTCAAAAATTGGCTTCCAGGTCTTGGCGAGGCACTAGGCCTTCTTTGGCCGTAGCCTTATTGGATCATCAACCCTTTCCTTGACAAAGCCTTTTAGTGAAATTTCATTTTCAAGATTACTTTTTGAGAAATTCTGGTCTAACTAGTTTGGGTCTTGGATCGGTAGCTTCGGCTAGTTTCACCAGTCTAAAGAGACCAAGTAGTGTATACTTGACCTTATTAGAAAAGGCTTCCCTAACGTACTATCATCTCACCGCCACCCAATACTATGTTGTTCAAATTTCAGTTAATTGGTTTAGTCCTTAGTCTAACCAGTCCTAGGTCTAAGCATGGTAAATTACAGAAAATAAATAGACAAGCAATCATGCAATTTTAGAACAAGAAAAGAAATTTATTTAACTATAAAGATTGTTTTTAAGTTGGCTCCCCCTGGACTAAAGCCACGATAATGGTTCGGCAAGTTGTGAATCTTGTCCTTGGGGATCCAATACTGATTTTATCCAGTTTGGTTGTTCAGGCAAAGTTTGGGTACCCATGCTTGAACTTTAGGTCTAGACGGATTCAGTACAGCATAGTATGACCTTTGTCTCGCCTTGGTTCGATAGCCTAATCCGGATTGATTTAGAATCGACTTCTGTTTTCCAAGAATCATGTCAAGACCCTTGGAACCAGAAGCGAATCGTTCTAAGGCTGCTCTAAGGTCCTTGACATGAGTTTTCAAGGAGGAGTTCTCATTCTCAAGTTTTTCAACTTGAGTAGAGGTTCCTTCTTGAACCTTCTCAGTTAAGGATCTAGAGTCAGCTCCATCTTTCAGGAGTTTTACTTCTTGTCGGAGGGACTCGACATGGATTTTGGCTTTCGCCAAGTCGCGAGATAGATAGGCAATTAATTCGGATAATTGAATTCTAGAAAATCCACTTACAGTGATTTCGTCGTCCTCTGAAAATGTGAGCTTTCCGTCGTCCGACTCCGATTCTGATTCGGTCTCGATTTCTTCCAAAGCAGTTAGAGCGAGCAGGTTCGACTGTGGGGCCTCTTCTTCTTCTTCGGAGGAAGATTAGTCCCACGTTTCCTGAAGGGTCTTCTTCCTTCTTGTCTTCTTGGCTTCTTTCAGATTAGGGCATTCCGATTTGAAATGTCCCTTTTTGTTGCATTCGAAGAAGATCACACTTGATTTGTTCTTGGATGGTTCAGCCGGATCCTCCTTCTTTCAGCAGGCTTTTCTTCTGTTGCATTGATTCTTCAATTCCTTGTAGTAGTTCCGGGCAAGCTGAACCAGCTTGGGTCGATCTCCTTCGCTGTCTTCTGAGTCTGAGTCTGAGTCAGACTCGGGTGCAGGTTGAGGCTTCTTCTTGACCATTTTTCCTGTCTTGCCTGCAATAAAAGCAATGCCTTTCTCGGCCAGGGTGCAGTTAGTCTGCTCATGTAATTCAAGCTCAGAAAATAATTCATCTAATTTTATTTTAGAAAGATCCCTTGAAACTTTGTATGCATCTACCATAGATGCCCACAAAGTATTTCTCGGGAAAGCGTTAAGGGTGTACCTGATTAGGTCACGATTTTCTACCTTGTGAGCAATTGAATGTAGACCGTTCATTAGCACCTGGATTCTGGCGTGGAGCTGGGCTGTAGATTCGCTGTCGTTCATCTTGATTGTGTACAACTTGTTTAGCAGTAGGTCCCTCTTGCTGATTCGGGTGTCGGAGGTTCCTTCGTGTAACTCAATTAATTTACCCTAGAGCTCCTTTGCACTGTTGAATGGTCCCACCCGGTTCAGTTCTTCCTTACTTAGGCCGCATTGAAGTGTTTGAGTCGCTTTAGCATCGCCCTCGATCTTCCTTTTAAGTGAGGCGTCCCATTCGGTGTAAGGTTGTGGCACTCCTTCGGCATTTCTTGGGATTTCCAGTCCAGACTGGATTATTATCCACATATCCACCTGAGTTTTCAGGTGGACTTCCATCCGACTCTTCCAGTAGGAGAAATCCTCCCCACTGAAGAGTGGTGGTCTGGCTGCACTGAAGCCCTCTTGCATGGCCATTTAGGAGTTCTGAAATAAAATAAAAACAAAAACTGTCCCAAGACTTGGTCTTGGATAAGCAGTGCGGGAATAAAATATTTAAAAGAATTTATCGAGTGGTGTTGCACCAACCTCGATTAATGATAAAAACTTCGAATGAAAAAGAATTAAAAAGATTTTGTAAAAAATCTGAAAAATTCTCAAATTGGTGGTTGCACCAAATTTGAGCTTCCCCACTCTGATATCAGTTGTTGGATCGAGAAAACACGATAGGGGGGGGGTGAATATCGTTAAAACTTTTTTGGATAAGATTGAGAGAAATTATGGAGCGGAAATAAAAACAAACACAACAGAAGAACACAAGCACTATTACTTGGTTCGGAGTCGCGGTCGGCTCCTACTCCAAGGCCCACGGTCCTTGACCGTTTACTGCGGGCAATTTTATATGTGCGCAAAAGTTTACAGAAATTATTACAATAGTAGTGCAGTAAATAAACAATTATACTTTTCGTTACCGACGCCCGATGTGGATCGTACTTCGGAGCAGAGGGTCGTTTTCGACGCTAGAATGTCGAGCACGGAGTTTGCCGGAGCAGAGCGCTTGAACGAAGAGAGTAGAGGCATTGGAAAATTGATGTGTTGAAGCCTTGGGATCGAGCCCCTTTTATAGTGCTCCTGGGGGCGCCCTGGACGTTGGGGGGTGCCTGACACGTGCCTTCGGATCCGAGAAACCTTATCCGCAGCTCGGTCAGCGCTTATCCCTCCTGAATCGGCCTCGGAGCTGACGGGGGCGCCCTCCTTGACTTGGTCTGCTGGCTTCTGGTTACTTTGCTTTGATTGCTTTGACCTTGGGCGCCCAGGGCCTCCGGGGCGCCCTGCTTACTGCAGTTTCAAAGCAACTCTTGCTTCCTTGTTTTGCCTTGACCTTGGGGGCGCCCGGGACCTCCAGGGCACCCTGCCCAGCTGTCTGCCCCTCTCCTTTGGGGCGTTTTGAGCTGTAGAAACGCATTCCTTCGGTCTTGCATTCAAGGTTAGTTCCAAAATGGCAAAGCAAGAGTATTAGATAATTTTTTACAGCCGTAGCTGTCTTGGTTTTGCTTTGGGTCTCCCAAATAGAACCCTAGGTCGAACCGATGCCTATTGTTCCCTTAACGGGGAGCGCGTCTTCACCTACTCCTCTCAGGAGAGTTTACCTTTTGCCAACCGACTCCTCCGGTTGGACTTTTGCCCGATGCACCTGACAGGGTCTTCGTGCCCGCCTTCCGAGCAGGTCTTCGATGCCCAGTCCTCGACCAGGACTTCGTGCCCACCTTCCGAGCAGGTCTTCGGTGCCCAGCTCCTTACCAGGGCTTCGTGCCCAGTCCTCGACTAGGACTTCGTGCCCACCTTCCGAGCAGGTCTTCGGTGCCTAGCTCCTTGCTAGGGATTCATGCCCAGTCCTCGACCAGGACTTCGTGCCTAGTGTACCTAGGGCTTCTTTCCTGCACACTTAGTAGACGTATTAGATACAAATAACATCTTAACTTCTAAACCCTTTGCCATTATCAAAACCCAGGTTTGACTTAGGTGCTGCATGCACCAACACTATGTTTTGATAATGGCAAAGAGTTTAGAAGTTAAGTTTTGTTGTGATCTGACAATGCCAATCAAGTGTGCAGGAAAAGTCCTAGGCACACTACGCACGAAGTCCTGGTTCTAAGAATTGGGCACTAAGTCTGGCCGTGGGCTAGGCACCTAAGTCCTGACAAAAGGTTGGGCAATAAGTCCTGGTCGTGGACTGGGCACCGAAGACCTGGTGAGTGAAGCTGGGTAATAAGTCCTGGTCGAGGACTACGCACCGAAGACCTGGTGAGTGAAGCTGGGCAATAAGTCCTGGTCGCAGGGCTAGGTATGAAGACCTGGTCCGGGGGATTGGGCAAAAGTCCAACCGGAGGAGCCGGTTGGCAAAAAGGTAAACTCTCCTGAGAGGAGTAGGTGAGGATGCATTCCCTGTAGGAGGGAACATTAGGCATCGGTTCGACCAAGGGTTCCATTTGGGAAGCCCAAAGTCAGAACCAAGACAGCTCAGGCTGTAAATCATGCTTAAATCTATATTATTTATATGTTACTTGTGTTTTGGAACTAACCCTGGTTGCAGGAATGAAGGGTGAAAGGTTTCTGCTCCCAGGCGCCTCAATGGAGTGAGGTGCCCTGTTGGACTAGGCGCTTGTGTTGAGACAGGTGCCCCGAACAAAGGGTAACTCTAAGTCACTTCGAAGCAAAGCCTCAGAACAACAACAGAGGAGCCTATGTTAACACTGGCGCCCCAGTCAGCTCAGGCGCCCGGATTAAGTTTCGCGCAGTGAGGCCCATGTGTCTGGTGCCCCCTCAACATAGGCGCCCCAGCTACGAGTGTAAATAGGGGTTCACCCCCTTGGCTTCAGGACAACTTCTTCCAACGCATTCTAACAAGCGCTCTGCTCTGAAATGCTCCGTGCTCAAGATTCAAGTGCCAACGATAACCCGCGGCTATGACACTCCAATCTTCCGGTCGTTTGTATAACTTTCAGTTAAATTGCTGTATTTTAAATTATATATTTGTACTCAAGTTGTAACATTTTTACGCAATATAGAATTGCCCGTCGTAAACGGTCAAGGACCGTGGGTCTTGGAGTAGGAGCCGATTGCGACTCCGAACCAAGTACAAACAAACGTGTTAACGATTGTTTTGCTTTTCCGCTGCGCAATTACTCTTAGTTTTTCCAAAAATTTATGGATCGATATTCACCCCCCCCCCTCTATCGATTCAAACCGATCCCACAGATGGTAGGTTGATAGTATAAACATTATTTCTCCTAATTCCCTTAAGGGTTACTTCTACGTCTTGTAAGCTCTTAATAAGGCAGTCTGGTTAGTGAAGGTAACTACATATCCAGGATCACATAGTTGACTAATGCTAAGTAAGTTAAACTTAAAATTATCAACCAATAGCACCTTCTTAATAATGAAATCAGAGTTCAGTGTAATATTACCTGAACCAATTATCTTAAGTATGGCATTGTAGCCAAATATCACTGAACCTAGATTCTTGTGTTGGATCGAGATAAACAATAGAGGGGGGTGAATATCGTTAAAACTTTTCGGATTAAGGAAAGAGTAAATACGCAGCGGAAATCAATCAATCCCACAGGAACACAAGTAGATTTTTACTTGGTTCGGAATTGCGGTCACCTCCTACTCCAAGGCCCACGGTCCTTGACCGTTTACTTTGGGCAATACTATAATCGCGCAAAGAGATTTACAAGATGAGTACAATATTATATCAGGAAACTGAAATTACTACACTTCTCGTTACCAACGCCCGATGTGGATCGTATTTCGGAGCAGAGGGTCGTCGTCGGCGCTGGGATTTCAAAGTTGGAGTTTGCCTGGGCGTAGCGCTTGAACGAAAAGCTTTGGAGCGTTAGAAGGCAGTTGTGTTAAAGCCTTGGGGCATCCTTTTATAGTGCTCCTAGGGGCACCTGGCACGTGCCTTCAGCTGCGAGAACCTCCATCCGTAGCTCGGTTAGCGCTTATCCCCTTTGATTCGGCCCCTGGTCTGTCTGGGGCGCCCGAGACCTCCTAGGCGCCTAGCTTGACCTTATCCAATGGCTTCGTGGCAGATTTGCTTCGATGGTTTGTTTGGCTTTAACATTGGGCGCCCGGGACCTCCAGGGCGCCTAGCCTAGTCTAGTTTCGAAGCGTTCTTGCTTCTTTGCTGCTTTGGCTTTGACCTTGGGCGCCCGGGACCTCCCGGGCGCCTAGCCCAGTTGCCTACCCCCTTCCTTTGGAGTGTTCTGAGCTGCAGAAACACACTCCTTCGGTCCCTGCAACCAAGGTTAGTTCCAAAACAAACAAAGAAAGAGTATTAGTCAATATTTACAGCCGTAGCTGTCTTGGTTCTGACTTCGGGTCTCCCAAATGGAACCCTAGGTGGAACCGACGCCTACTGTTCCCTCGACGGGGAACGCGTCCTCACCTACTCCTCTCAGGAGATTTTACCTTTTGCCAATCGGCTCCTCCGGTTGGACTTTTGCCCAATCCCTCTGACCAGATCTTCGTGCCCAGTACCTTGCCAGGACTTCATGCCCAATCCTCGACCAGGACTTCTTTGCCCGACTTCCAGTAAGGTCTTCTTGCCCAGTCCATGACCAGGACTTCTTTGCCCAGCCCTTTGCCAGGACTTCTTGCTTAGTGCACCTAGGACTTCTTCCTGCACACTCAGTGAACAAGTTAGACAACAATAACATCTTATCTTCTGAACCCTTTTCCATTATCAAAACCCAGGTTTGACTTAGGTGCTGCTTGCACCAACAATCTCCCCCTTTTTGATTTATGGCAACCCGGTTCAAAAAGTTAAGTTAATCAAAAATAGGTAAAGTACCAGTTTTAATTTCCTCCCCCTGGAAGAAATATCCCCCTGAGTTTTTCAAAAATTTGTGGGGTTTTTGAAAAAGTTTCTAAGTCTTTGTTTCCAAAAAAGTTTTTCAGGTTTTCAATACTTAGAAAATTTTCAAGAAGTGATTTTTGAGTTTAGAAAAAATTTCCAAAATATTTTGAGTTGGGCACTTAGATAATTTTCAGCACATTTAGCTTTTAACACTTAGAAAATTTTCAAGAGAATTTTGAAGTTAACACTTAGAAAATTTTTATACCAGAAGATATTAGAGTAATTACTTTAAAATTTTTGAAAACAATTTTAAGTTAAGTACTTAGAATAATTTCGAAAATACTTTTGAGTTAAGTACTTAAAATAATTTCGAAAATAATTTTAAGTTAAGTAATTAAAATAATTTTGAAAACAATTTTGAGTTAACCAGAGTTTAAGTACTTAGAAGAATTTTCAACTAGAAAAGAACTTAAGTACTTAGAAGAGTTTTCAAAACACTTAGTCTTTGCACTTTTGAAAATTTTCTTAAACTGATTTTGAAGTTTTAACACTTAGAAAATTTTCAAGCAATTTTGATAAAAAAAATTTCCAAGCAAAATTTTGAATTTATAGTACTTAGAAAATTTTTCAAAGTGATTTTGAATTATTTTACTTTTTGAAAAAGGAGATAAATGTTTTGAAAAGAAATTTATTTTGAAAAGAAATTTAATTCGGAAAAAAATTAACTTTTAAAACCTTCTTTTCTCTCCTTTCCAATCTCTCCCCCTTTGCCATATATCAAAAAATATAGCAAAAAACTGAGTAATTAAAGTAAGGTGCTGTACTGAACCAATTCTAAGTATAAACTGGACCAAATCAATTTAACTTTTCTCTTTCGGGTCCTGTCTAACCCAGTTAGCTACTTACTAACTGTTATAAACAGTAGCTTTTGCTAGGGTTAGTCATGTTACATGTTCTGATCAAGTTAGATTTTCTATGCTTGACACTTAACCTGATTACTGTTCAATTGATATTTATTGCCTCAATTACTGCAGATGCACTGACTTAAAGCATCTTGAATCAAGGCATAGACCTAAGCATCTCAACCCAGTCTAGGTTATCAATCAAAATTACCCTAAGGTGCTTGTGAGATGCTGGCTTCTAGATCTATAGGTGTATGCAGTTCTAGGGTTAGGGTCTAAGCTAAGTCCATTTGCGAAAAAGCCCTAGTTTTGAAGGGGGTAAGTTTTAATAAAAAACTAAGTCGAAAATCATTTTAAATAACATAAAAAAAATGATTTTTCAAATAAAACAAGATAAGAAATAAAACAGTTTTAAAAAACATAAATATATTAGTCCTATTCTACCAAGCATAACCCTAACTTAGTGCTGGTAAAAGGCAAATAACTCATCAAGTAAACAGCTAGAGATATGATAAGTGCATAAAGGGTCAACTGGTTGAAAGGAAGGACCAGCACAGTCAAACATGAGTCAAACATCAGTCAATAGTACAATAATGCAGCTGAAGTCATCTGGAGTCTAAGAGGAGGGGCCCAGAGGAAAGAATGGACTAGGCTGCCAAGATTGGAACAAGGACATCATCTCGTCATGCCGGGCCTGATTTGCCTCATGTTCGGCTCGGAGGGCATCCATGTACTCGATGTGATGTGCCTCTCTCGCCTGGTGATTGGCTAGAATAGCTTCCATGTGCTCGTTATGGTAGGCTCGGTTTACATCGTGCTCAGCTTGAACCGCGTCGACTAACTCGACGTAGTGAGCTTCCTCTTCCTCTCGGAGGCTATGGACCTCTGTCTGAAGTAGTGTCAGTCTCTCGTCGATCGTCGGAGGTGGGGGCTGGTCCATGTGCTCTCGAATCTCGGCAGTGAGATCTACGACATCGACCTCTACCTCCTCATTGGAATCAATCTGGGCTCCGGCTCTCTGGCGTCTCCATGATAGACCCCCGGTAACTGAGACCTCTATGCCCGCTAGGGAGAAATTTCTATACCCAATCTCGTCAAATTCAGTCATCGTGGTCATCTCTCCATCGGTAATATCGCGACCGTGATGATGAAGAAGAGAAGTGATGATGTGGCAGTAAGGGGTGCGTACCCGACCCTGAGTGGTAACACTGGACACATGTAGAATGGTGTGGAACATGTGAAGTCCAATATCTATGTCTAAGTGATGGATCAAGGCGTACAACAAGAAGGTATGGAATGGTCGCATAGTCGCGACATCCCTAGTGGTCAAGGGAAGAATGCAACGGACCATAACTCTATAATGAGCGTAGTCCTGGACCTGGAGATCTACTGACTGAAACCGTCTAACCAAAGGGTTACGGACATTTTTATAGAAATATGAATAAAGGGTGTCCAGATCAATATGGCAGTAGGGAGGAGCAAAGGGAGGATCTCTAGAAGGGTAACAGCAGAAGGTGGACTGGGAAGGTCGTAGTCCAAGGAATCTGTTAAACAACGAGGGTGTGATAGTTAAAGGCATCCCCAGTACTGTGGTGACATAGCTAAGGTTATCTTGTCTTACTAGGTTGTTGTAAAACTCTGCACATAGGGTTGTGTTCACAGGATGGGTGCAGAAGACAAGATAGTCAAGCTGATAGAAATTGATGACGTCCATTGCTAATGGACAGGATGAGTAAAAAACTGCCTATTTAGGAAACTTGTCTTGATAGGTTTATGGGTCGTCCTAGTGAACTTATTGAATAGTTCTAGGGTCGGAAACCTAGGGTTAGGGCTAGGCTTAGTTCTGGGGTTGGGTCGAGTAGTACGACGTTTTCTAAAATTATAAGAACAATGCATTTAAGTTGCAAAAAATAATTTAAAAAAATTATAAATGCATAAAAATGATACCGGGGAGCCATGGTTGAAGTTGGATGTATGAGAGGGGTCTTTGGGCGCCTTAGGAGGAAGAGAGTTAGGGAGGAGGTTTATTTTTGGGGTGGCAAATGAAGGAAGACTCGGTGGCCTTATATAGAGGTTGGTCGGGCGCCCGGTAGGTCTCGGGCGCCTGGTTCAGGTGTCAGCTGCCTTTAGCAACTTTTGCTACCTTTAGCAGCTTTTGCTGCCTTGATGCTTGGTCCTGGGGGCGCCCGTGAGGACCGGGCGCCTGTAGTCAGCTGTCACTCGTGGCAACTTTGGCTGCCTTGAATAGAGATAAAGACCTAGGCGCCGATAGGTCACGGGCACCCGGGTCAGCTGGGTAAGGTTGACAGCTTTTGCTGTCTCGGTCGAAGGGAAAGTTAGGGGCACCCGACAAGTCACAGGTGCCCGAGCTAACAATAGTTTGACTATTGACCAGTTTGACTAGATTTGACTGTTTTGACCCGGTTTGACTCTTTTTGACTAACTAATAATTAGGTCAGTTAAGTTCTAATTTGCATGATTCAGTATTTAAAAAAAATAGATAAATTTGAGTTAGATCCTAACCATCTCACCCAGTCTATAGTTATCAATCATGTTAACCTTATGGGTTTTGTGAGACAGGTTTTAATAGAGGTAAGAATTTGATTTTGAAAACCCATGATTAATTTTGAAAAGTTGAATTAATTTTTAAAACAGTTTAATTGAATATTAATTTTAAAAAAATGGTTGAATCTAAGGTTAATTGAAATCTGTGTTAGATTCAAATATGACAATAGTAAAATGAATTTGATTTTTAATAATCAGCTTCCAGGTCTTGGCGAGGCACTAGGCCTTCTTTGGCCGTAGCCTTATTGGATCATCAATCCTTTCCTTGATAAAGCCTTTTATTGAAAATCCATCTTCAAGTTACTCCTTGAAAGATTTTGGTCTAACTAGTTTGGGTCTTGGATCGGTAGCTTCGGCTAGTTCCGCCAAAATGGCTTCCCTAACGTACTATCATATCACCTCTACCCAATACGATGTTATTCAAATTTCAGTTAATCGTTTTAGTCCTTAATCTAACCAGTCCTAGTTCTAAGCATGGTAACTTGTAGAAAATAAATAAACAAGCAAGCATGCAATTTTAAAATAAGAAAAGAATTTATCTAACTATAAAAATTGTTTTTAAGTTGGCTCCACCTGGACTAAAGCCACGATAATGATTAGGCAAGATATGAATCTTGTCCTTGGGGATCCAATACTGGTTTGGTCGAGCTTGGTTGTTCAGGCAAAGTTTGGGTACCCATGCCTGACCTTTGTCTAGACTTGGTTCGATACCCTAACCCAGATCAATTTAGAACAGACTTCTGTTTTCCAAGGATCATGTCAAGACCCTTGGAACTCGAAGTGAATCGTTCTAAAGCTGCTTTAAGGTCCTTGACTTGAGTTTTCAAGGAGTTCTCTTTCTCAAGCTTTTCAACTTGAGTAGAGGTTCCTTCTTGAACCTTCTCGGTCAAAGATCTAGAGTCAGCTCCCTCTTTCAGGTGTTTTACTTCCTGTCGGAGGGACTCGACTCGGATTTTGGCTTTCGCCAAATTACTAGATAGGTATGAAATTAACTTTTCTAATTCGACTTTAGAATAACCACTTACAGTTATTTTGCCGTCCTCCGAAATTGTGAGCCTTCAGTCGTCCGGCTCCGATTCTGATCCGGTGTCGATATCTTCCGAAGCAGTCAAAGCTAGAAGGTTCGATTGTGGGGCCTCTTCTTCTTCTTCGGAGGAAGACACATCCCACGTGGCTTGAAGGGCCTTCTTCCTTCAAGTCTTCTTGTCTTCTTTCAGATTAGGGCACTTCGATTTGTAGTGTCCCTTTTTGTTGCATTCATAGCAGGTTACGTTTGATTTGGTCTTTGAGGGTTCAGGTGGATCTTCTTCTTTCGACTGGCTTTTCTTCTGTTGGTCTGATGCTTCAGCTCCTTGTAGTAGTCCCGTGCTAGCCGAACTAGGTTGGGTCAATCCCCTTCGCTGTCTTTTGAGTCTAAGTCTGAGTCTAAGTCAGACTAGAGTGCAGGTTGAAGCTTTTTCTTGGCCACCTTTCCTTGGGTTTGCAATACCTTTATCGGCTAAGGTGCAGTTAGTCTACTCATGTAATTCTAGTTCAGAAAATAATTCGTCTAATTTAATTTTGGAACGATCCCTAGAAACCTAGTAAGCATCTACCATAGATGCCCACAGAGTGATTCTTGGGAAGGCGTTTAGGATATACCTGATAAGGTCACGGTTCTCTACCTTGTGACCGATTGTGTGTAGGTCGTTCATCAGCTCCTGATCCTGGCGTGGAGCTGGGCTACTGACTCGCCTTCGTTCATTTTGATTGTGTACAATTTGTTCAGTAGTAGGTCCCTCTTACTGATTCTGGTGTCGGAGGTACCTTCGTGCAACTCGATCAACTTACTCCAAAGTTCCTTCGCACTGTTGAAGGGTCCCACCCGGTTCAGTTCTTCCTTGGTTAATCCGCATTGGAGTGTCTGGGTTGCCTTTGCATCAGCCTCGATCTTCTTCTTCGGCGAGGCGTCCCATTCTGAGTAATGTTGTGCCACTCCTTCAGCATTCTTGGGGATTTCCAAGCCAGATTGGATTATGATCCACATATCCACCTGAGTTTTCAGGTGGATTTCCATCCGACTCCTCTAGTAGGAGAAGTCTTCTCCACTGAAGAGTGGTGGTTTGGCTGTGATGAAACTCTCTTGCATGGTCATTTGTAATTTCTGAAATAACCAAAAAAAACAAAAATTCTGTCCCAAGACTTGGTCTTGGATTATTAGTGCGGGAATAAGATAATTAAGAAAAAAGCGATCGAGTGGTGTTGCACCAACCTCGATTAACGAGAAAAATTCGTAAGAATAAAAAATAAAAAATTTCATAAAATCCGAAAAACTCTCAAATTGGCGGTTGCACCAAATTTGAGCCACCTGCTCTGATACCACTTGTTGGATCGAGATAAACGATAGGGGGGGTGAATATCGTTAATACTTTTCAGATTAAGGAAAGAGTAAATACGCAGCGGAAATCAATCAATCACACAGGAAACAAGTAGATTTTTCTTGGTTCGGAGTCGTGGTCACCTCATCTCCTACTCCAAGGCCCACGGTCCTTGACCGTTTACATTGGGCAATACTATAATCGCGTAAAGAGATTTACAAGATGAGTATAATATTATGTCAGGAAACTGAAATTACTACACTTTTCGTTACCGGCGTCCGATGTGGATCGTATTTCAGAGCAGAGGGTCATCGTCGGCGCTGGGATCTCGATGTCGGAGTTTGCCGGGGCATTGCGCTTGAACGAAAAGCTTTGGAGCGTTAGAAAGCAGTTGTGTTAAAGCCTTGGGGTCGAACACCCTTTTATAGTGCTCCTGGGGGCGCCTGATTCGCTGGGGGCACCTGACACATGCTTTCAGCTGCGAGAACCTCCATCTGCAGCTCGGTCAGCGCTTATCCCCTTTGATCTGCCCCTGGTCTGACTGGGGCGCCCGGGACCTCCTTGGCGCCTAGCTTGACCTCATCCAATGGCTTCGTGGCAGATTTGCTTCGATGGTTTGTTTGGCTTTGACATTGGGTGCCCGGGACCTCCAGGACGCCTAGCCCAGTGTAGTTTCGAAGCGTTCTTGCTTCTTTGCTATTTTGGCTTTGACCTTGGGCGCCTGGGACCTCCCGGGCGCATAGCCCAGTTGCCTACCCCCTTCCTTTGGGGCGTTCTGAGCTGCAAAAACACACTCTTTCAATTCCTGCAACCAAGGTTAGTTCCAAAACAAACAAAGCAAGAGTATTAGTCAATATTTACAGTCGTAGCTGTCTTGGTTCTGACTTTAGGTCTCCCAAATCGAACCCTAGGTCGAACCGACGCCTACTGTTCTCTCGACGGGGAACGCGCCCTCACCTACTACTCTTAGGAGATTTTAGCTTTTGCCAACTGGCTCATCCGATTGGACTTTTGCCCAATCCCTCTGACCAAGTCTTCATGCCCAACCCCTTGCCAGGACTTTGTGCCCAGTCATCGACCAGGACTTCTTTGCCCGACTTCCGGTCAGGTCTTCTTACCCAGTCCTTGACCATGACTTCTTTGCCCAGCCCTTTGCCAGGACTTCTTGCCTAGTGCACCTAGGACTTCTTCCTGCACACTCAGTGAACAAGTTAGACAACAATAACATCTTAACTTCTGAACCCTTTGCCATTATCAAAACCCAGGTTTGACTTAGGTGTTGCCTGCACCAACATCTTCTACTTGATTCTGGTGAACTTCAATTTATCTCCAGTCATATGTCTGGAACATCCACTATCCAACATCCACTGGTCCAAATCTTTATGTTCCTACACATGAAGTACCCTTATTTGGATCCATTTATATAGAGGTATAAATATAGATTAATTAAGTTTCACTGTTGTCTATCATACCAAATCTGAGTTATCAGTCAAGTTACTCCTATGGGTGTTTCTGTGAGACAGGTTTTTTGTTTTATTAGTTATGTTGAGAAAGACTAAGTTGGATTAATTTTGAAGAATTGTTTAGGTTGGATTAATTTTGAAAAGATTGTTTAAGGTTAAATTAATTTTGAAAAGATTGCTTAAGTTAAATTAATTTTGAAAAGTTGTGTAAGTTGAATTTTGAAAAATTAATTGGGTTGGATTTCGAGAATTAGTTAAGTTTAATAAATTAAATGTGAAATTGATTAAGTTTGTATGGTTGGTTGGGTTGGACTAAACTTTTAGGTCTTAAGTATTTCACCCATTTCTAAGTGACAAAATAGGATATCCTTATCTATTTTGTGAGATGCATTAATTTTATCTTTTAAATTTAAGTTAAAACTATGATTTGATTGAACCTTGTGTTAGATTCAAGTTTAACAATTAGTAAATTGAAAATAGATTTCAATAATTGGCTTCCAGGTCTTGGCGAGGCATAGGGGTCTTCTTGGTTATCGGAGCAACGACCCTTTCCTATACAAAGTCTTTTAAAGAAATTTTATTTTCAAATTACTCTTTGAGAACCCCTGGTCTAACTAGTCATGGATGTGGTGAGGTAGCTTCGGCTAGTTCCACCGGACTAAAAAGACCAAATAGGGTACGCCTTGTTGGGTATGACTTGGCGGGTTTCCTAAGCGAATACTCGGACGATCCGAGAGATCTCTTCATGTCTACGGATTAAAAAATTAATCCGAATGGAGACCCGTCTTCCTATGACCATCTCGTGTCGTATCGAACGATCCAAATTACAACTCGGCCAATTACCAAAATCGGCCTTATAATTTGCTCGACCGTTAGACCGCGGAAAAGACGACAAGTTGATCGCCGGCTTTTGTGTTTATGGTCAGGGTCCAGTTAATAAATTATTCACCATGATACAATATCAAAATAATAAATTAATTTACCTAAAAAGACGAGGCAATTAAACAAGGCACAAATAAGAACGAAGGAGCCAAGGAAGAATTATATCTTCCGTTACCTTACGATCTTCTACCGTATGACCCTCCCCTCTTGGACGTCGTGTGGGCGATGATCTACCAAGACCGTGGTTACCAAGTCGATCTGTTCTCCTTGCGCCAACCAATCCTCAACTAAAGGGATGCCGCCGGCCGTCCTAGGAAGAAGATAATCCAAAACACAAATCCTACTAATCCTCTCTCCATCGCCGGCGCCCGAGCTTTGCTCCCTTGAGCTAAGTTGCGAGCAACTTATCCACAGCCTAAAAATTGTGTGAATAATTTTTCTACAAGCTGTAAGTTGCATGGACTGCCAAGTTACTTACACAACTCGCTTGGAGAAATCCAATCTGCCATGAACAGATTTCCTCCATGCAAGCAGAAGGTTGAATCCAGCTCTCCACGACGACCACCGAAGGTTGCGCATCTCTCCATCTGAAGAAGGCCGAAGGTTGGGTGACACAACCTTCTTCTCTCCACCTGATGAAGACTGAAGGCATCTCAACCTTATGTTCTCCACCTGAAAGCCAAGTGGATTAATTCTCCTCTCTCACGCGCGTTGCTCCACAGCCCAGAAGGTTGCGTGACCTTCTCGCTCACGCCGGAATTAATCCACTCACCGTGGATTAAATCTCCTCACGCTGGATTAATGGCGATTGGTGGCAATTTTATTGGAGAAGACAAGTTTGCATGGCTTCTTCTCCATTGGTCACCGATTGGTGAATTAAAATTGTGGGCAATTTTATTGGAGAAGACAAGTTTTGCATGGCTTCTTCTCCATTGGTCACCGTGAGCCAATGTTTTCATGGAGAAGAAATTTCTCCATGAAATCTTACCGCTGCCCACCGTGAGGGAGAGAAAGCGAGAAAGAAAGGGGAGGATAAACTTAGGGTTTTTTTTTAATATTCTTTGATCAATCGGATCAACCATTCAAAAGAAAAAAATCCTCTTGGTTCCATGTCACATGGGGATATATATAGGGCTACGTTAGGAATTATGAGGAGGAGTTAGATTTTGGCCTGCTAATGGATCCAAACCCAGTCCATTAATGAGGATTCATTCCACTAAAGGACCCTCATTGAATTACCTCACCAACCCCCATATTTACATATAGGATCCACTTATTACGAGTCGTCCATCCCCCCGTGTTTAAGATCTCTAATGCCCGTTAATTAATTAAATTACTGACAATTTAAATTAATTAACCTCAGGGTCCTTGACTAGCTAGTACCACTCGACCTTATCATCATGCCAGATCAAATCCACCTACAGGGTTTAGCATGATAAACCTTTCGAGCTCATCAAAGGGGCATCATCAACCCGACTCACCAAGACACGACACATCATATTATTAATATTATTTTCCAACTTACCGGGCCTATCGATCTAACAGAATAGATCTCGCCCATTGGTAAATCAAAGAAATAATAAATAATAATATATGCCCGTTATTATATCGGGATTAAGGGATCATACTCCATAATAAAATCTGAGGTCCTATCCAATTATCGAGTCAGTACAAATTAGATAACCTCGGGTTTTGGTCCTGCCCAATGTACTCAAAGCACACTAGTGTAATTCTATGGTCAAGACCAACCACACCTAATTACACTACAATCATCCCGATGGGTTGTCCAATTCCATCTCGGTTGTGAGGCTCTATTTATACTAAGCAAGGAACTGATAACATGATCTTCCATGTGACACCACACACCATGATATCTACAATGCAAAGTAATTGGACTTCATGAATGTACTAATATAAACAGGCACCTAGTGTAGTTGTGATTCTCTTTTCAAAAAATAGATGATCTCATATATATAAAAAGAGCAATGTCTTTTAGTATACACATCTAACAATCTCCCACATATACTCAAAGACTTTGCTGTTCTCAAAATGTCATACATCTGACTCCCTCATACTTCACATGCCTAAAGCTCTCGCTATCAAGGCCTCAGTGAAAAAGATCTCCCAGGTTGTCCTCTGATGTAATCTAGGCAATAACAGTTTTTCCTCTCCTGGGTCGTACTTGCGCTCTATGTGTTTACTCGCTTTATGGGCTCGTGATTCCTTCGAATTTGCAACTGCACCATTTGTTTATCACAACAAAATGTGATAGCTCTGAGCAAACCAGGAATCACATCAAAGTCCATCTTGAGGTTCCTGAACCATGTAGCTTTCCTGGCTGTCTATGAGACTGCCATCCATCCAGCTTCCATGGTGGAGTCCGCCACGCAGCCGCTGCGCAAGCACTCCTCCAACCTATGGTTCCACCTCCTAAAGTAAACACAAAACCCCGAGGAATACTTATATTTTGCCCCTATCCGACTGGAAGACTGTATCCGTATAACCCATAGGGAATTGGTCTGCCCAGTAAACCAGCTTATAGTCCATAGTCCTTCTCAAGCACTAATATATGCTTTTACTGCATTCCAATTTCCTTGACCTGGGTTACTCCGATATCTGCTAACCATGCCCACGGCACAACAGATATCTGGTCTCGATTTTAGCATACATGAGGCTTCCTATAGCCGATGCTAAAGGAACCACCATTACCTACTCTATCTCTTTTGATAATCTAAACATATCTCCTTAGATAGAGTAGCTCCACAACTGAAAAGTACAAAACATTTCTTGGAGGTTTCCATGCTAAAACGAGATAAGACAGTGTCTCTGTATGAAGCTTGGGATAAGCACAACATCCTTCTCTGATGTTCCCTTAGAACTTTGATCACCAAGGATGTGTCCTGCTTCTCCCAAGTCCTTCATATAACTGTTTGGACGACCATACCCTTACGTCTGATAATACTTTGTCATTGTTGCCAACTGACAAAATATTATCTACGTATAGTATAAGAATACTACTACGTTTCCGTCACATTTCTTACATACACAAATCTCATCCGTCCTTTGAACAAATCCATATGACTGGATTATCTCTTCAAAGCGGATGTTCCTCGTCATAGGTCCAGGGATCTTGATTCATGGTCGCCAGGGACCGAGTCCTAAGACTCCCCCAAGAACATGAATCCTTCTGGTTAACAAACAACCCTCCCACTACGACGAGGTACCACCTGTGTATCTTCTGTGACACGCGGTGCAGTGACTTATGGTATATCTTCTTGCACAGTTGGTACTAAGGTTGGAACATCCCCTCTTAATTCTTCAAGAACTAGTCTATTCATGGGCTTGTGGTTCATCACATAGTCTTCTTCTAAGAATCCGGTATTCATGCCAATGATTACCCTCTGATCCTTAGGACTATAGAACCACCTTTCATTCCTCTAGGATAGCCTACAAACAAGCGCACGAGATTCCAATCTTATCAGTATCCCTTCTCAGCACACGTGCTGAGATATCCCATGTCCGAATATGTCTTAGACTAGGCTTTCGCTCAGTCCACACTTCTATGGGTAGAAGGTACTGACCTAGATGGTATCAAGTATATACACTACCGTTTCCAGAGCATATCCCCAGAACGAATCCGGCAACTTGGAGCAGATCATCATTAACCTAACCATCTCCATAAGACCCCTTTTCCTTGCTCTACTGCACCGTTCTGTTGGGGCGAACCGGGTGCAGTCAATTGGGATTGAATCCCAGCCTCTAATAAGTAAGTCCTAAATTTTCCCAAGAGGTACCCACCACCATGATCCGATCGTAGTGTCTTGATACTGTTACCTTGATGTTTCTCCATAACAGTCTTGAATTCTTTGAACCAATCAAAGATTCAGACTTGCGGCCATCAAGTAAACGTATTCATAACTTTGAATTTTTGTCTCACGAAGTATTCAAAGCTACCTCCATCCTGGATAGGCATAGGACCACACAAATCAGAATGAACCGATTCTAACATATCTTTGGCTCTATACCCCTCGGCCTTGAAAGGTCTCTTGGTCATCTTACCTTTCAAGTAAGATTCAATGGTTGGGAAGTCTCCCACCACCAATGAACCCGAGGGCCCATTGGCTATCAACCTTTGAATCCTACTAAGGTTAATAAGACCAAGCCTTAGACGCCAAAGGTATGTTCGGTTCATCTCAGAAGGAACCTTTCTCTTACTTTGGTTAGATGATGAACTATTAGCTACTATTTGCGTCATGGGAGACTTTGGTTCTAATTGCTTAAATTGCTTATCCATGTTCCTAAACAGATAATCTGTCTATTCCACTTTTCACAAAAGCAATAGAATATCTATTATTTCAGAAACTGAACTAGAGTTCTTACTAAAATATTAGGTACATAAAAACAATCATTAAAACCAAAATTTTATTTTCCAAAGACAAATAAACAACTCCCACTGCAATAGTCGCCACCTCCGTAGCATATCCCATGTAGACGGTAATCTTTTCTTTAGCTAGTCGTTGGGCTTCCTGGAACCCCTGCAAAGAATTGCAGACATGTATAGTGGCATCCGTATCTACCCACCAGGTACCGGTAGATAACACCGCTAAACATGTTACAACGACAAAAGAAAAGATATACCTTTTTCTTGACGACGGAGGACAGTTCGCCTTTCAATGTCCAGCCTGCTGGCTCATGAAGCACTTGCCTTTTTGGCTTCTTCACACCATCCTGAGGTCCCTGCAATTCTGCTGCCTTCTTGGACTCACCTTGTTTCTTTTTCTTCTTGCCTTTCGGCACAGAAGTAGAAACCTTCTGAGTGACCAAGGCCTGCGAACCTTGACGAAAGAGCCCCTCTTCCGCCTGGAGTTCTCCCAGGAGTTCCCCAACGTATACTCATGCTTTATTCATGCTATAGTTGAGCTAGAACTGCTCAAAACTCCTAGGTAGAGATTGGAGTGTAATATCGACCTGGGTTTCCCCATCGATTTCTCCTCCCAGAACCTCAATCTCATTGAGGTGGGTCATCATCTTCAGGGCGTTCCTTGAAGAGTACCTATTTGTACTCCTCTGCGGAAAGGACAATGTCTAGGTTTATTTTCCAGTCTATGTAATTGGGGCCACTAAGTTTGTTTTCCTTAAGTATTGTAGCTAGTGGGTTAAAGACTATTTTGAAAATCCTAAGAATCACAACATACACTACTTTAGAAATCGAAAATAAATTGATTCCTCAAAACAATAAATTTTCGAAATCAACCAACATCTCAAACACCGAGAATTTACATGCCACGTTAGTGTGGACGTATACAAACCCTACATTTGTTCAAGAAGGTTTTACCCATTAATCTTACTATCTTGTCAACCTAACTTTTTGACAAGTAAGACTAATAGTTGGTCAACTTCGGCCCTACAAGTTATTAGCAGTGACTCCGTTGGGGAGGATACTAATAATTGTATCTAAGTGTTTACCATTGCAGGACACTAAGAGAATTATTTAGGATTATGTGCCTTCCGTTGGGGAAGTGCACACGCTCTTCAACAATCCTCTATAATCTTTTCTGATCTTGTGATCCGCAGAACAAGCCTATCCGTTATGGAGGAAGGCACTCAGAGCCAACGCGCGGCTTGTTCGCATCACATATAAGATTGCAATGGAGGTCGTGGGACCCTTAGGGTCCTCTCCCACTTAGTAATTTATCTTGAGGAATTTTCTAGCACTACCACACAACCAAGCACATAACCAATCAACATGAAAAAAAACATAGAGAAAATCCTAGATTTTCCAACTTTCATGGCCCTTGGTCTCTAATGCGCCTCCAGTCGTGTCGTCACTTCGTCTGCTCCTCCCTTTGTTCTGCGCAAGCTGCCTCGAGGGATTTCCATGCCGAAATGACTAGCTAATTATTTACATCATCGATCCTATACTCCTCTCGGGAGTGTACATGAAATCTAGATCAACTGTAAATAAATAACTCGGCTAAACATGTGCCGTATTTAATTATAAAAATTAAATACCTAGTCTCGTCAACCCTGAGGATTAATTAATTACACAAATTGCACAATCATCACACAACACATATTTGGCCATGAAGTTGGAATCGCGTGCCTACAACACAAAGTTAGCCTACGCACATCCACGCATCATCTAGCAAAATAATAATCTATGAAATGCAAAATTTAACCAATCCTAAACACACAAAGCCGAAACCTCAGCTCTGATACCAATTGTTGGGTATGGCTTGGCGGGTTTCCTAAGCGAATACTCGGTCGATCCGAGAGACCTCTCCATGTCTACGGATTAAAAAATTAATCCGAATGGAGACCCGTCTCCCTACGACCATCTTGTGCCGTATCGAACGATCCAAATTACAACTCGGCCAATTACCAAAATCGGCCTTGTAATTTGCTCAACCGTTCGACCGCGGAAAAGGCGACGAGTTGATCACCGACTTTTGTGTTTATGGTCGGGGTCTAGTTAATAAATTATTCACCATGATACAATATCAAAATAATAAATTAACTTACATAAAATGACGAGGCAATTAAACAAGGCACAAATATACCTTCCGTTACCTTACGATCTTCTACCGTACGACCCTCCCCTCTTGGACGTCGTGTGGGCAACGATCTACCAAGACCCGTGGTCACCAAGTCGATCCCTTCTCCTTGCGCCAACCAATCCCCAACCAAAGGGATGTCGTCGGCCGCTCCTAGGAAGAAGATAATCCAAAACACAAACCCTACTGATCCTCTCTCCATCGCCGGTGCCCGAGCTTTGCTCCCTTGAGCTAAGTTGCGAGCAACTTTACTACAGCCGTTAGCAACTTATCCACAGCCTGAAAATTGAGTGCGCAATTTTTTTACAAGCTATAAGTTGCATGGACTGCCATGTTACTTACACAACTCGCTTGGAGAAATCCAATCTGCCATGAACAAATTTTCTCCATGCAAGCAGAAGGTTGCATCCAGCTCTCCACCGACGACCACCGAAGGTTGCGCATCTCTCCATCTGAAGAAGGTCGAAGGTTGCGTGACGCAACCTTCTTCTCTCCACCTGATGAAGACCGAAGGCATCTCAACCTTCTGTTCTCCACCTGAAAGCCAAGTGGATTAATTCTCCTCTCTCACCCGCATCGGTCCACAGCCCAGAAGGTTGTGTGACCTTCTCGCTCATGCCGGAATTAATCCACTCACCGTGGATTAAATCTCCTCACGCTGGATTAATGGCGATTGGTGAATTAAAATTGTCGTGGCAATTTTATTGGAGAAGACAAGTTTGCATGGCTTCTTCTCCATTGGTCACCGTGAGCCAATGTTTTCATGGAGAAGAAATTTCTCCATGAAATCTTGCCGCTACCCACCGTGAGGAAGAGAGCGAGAAAGAAAGGGGAGGATAAACTTAGGGTTTTTTTTTGTGTATCCTTGGATCAATCAGATCAACCATCCAAAAGAAAAAATCCTCTTGGTTCCATGCCACATGGGGGGATATATAGGTCTACGATAGGGACCATGAGGAGGAGTTGGATATTGGCCTGCTAATGGATCCAAACCCGGTCCATTAATGAGGATCCATTCCACTAAAGGACCCTCATTGAATTACCTCACCAACCCCATATTTACATATGGGCTCCACTTATTACGAGTCGTCCATCCCCCCGTGTTTAAGATCTCGCATGCCCGTTAATTAATTAAATTACTGACAATTTAAATTAATTAACCTCTGGGTCCTTGACTAGTACTACTCGACCTTATCATCATGCCGGATCAAATCCACCTGCAGGGTTTAGCATGATGAACCTTTCGAGCTCATCAAGGGGGCATCATCAACCCGACTCACCAAGAAACGAATTTTGTCAATAATCAATGACACATCATATTATTAATATTATTTCCCAACTTACGGGCCTATCGATCTAACTGAATAGATCTCACCCATTGGTAAATCAAAGAAATAATAAATAATAATATATGCCCGTTATTATATCGGGATTAAGGGATCGCACTCCATAATAAAATCTGAGGTCCTATCCAATTATCGAGTCAGTACAAATTGGATATCTCGGGTTTTGGTCCTGCTCAATGTACTCAAAGCACACTAGTGTAATTCTATGGTCAAGACCAACCACACCTAATTACACTACAACTATCCCGATGGGTTGTCCAATTTCATCTCGGTTGTGAGCCTCTATTTATACTAAGTAAGGAACTGATAACATGATCTTCCGTGTGACACTACATACCATGTTATCTACAATGCAAAATAATTGGACTTCATGCATGTACTAATATAAACAGACACCTAGAGTAGTTGTGATTCTCTTTTCAAAAAATTAGATGATCTCATATATATAAAAAGAACAATGTCTTTTAGTATACACATCTAACATGCCTTACCCTACCTGACTCTTTAGACAGGCTTCTCTAACGTACTATCATCTCGCCCCACCCTAATGCTAGGTTGTGCAAGTTTCAATCAAGTCAGATCCTTATCTAATCGTTTCTAATCCTTAGCATGGCATTTTTGCAGTAAATAAATAATCAAATAACAAACAAAAATTCAGAGAAGCATGCAAAAGATCATCTAATTATGAAAATAGTTTTTCTAGTGGCTCCCCATAGACTGAAGCCTCGATATGGACTATCTAGGATGTGAATCTTGTCCTTGGAGATCCATTAGTGATTTGGTTATGCTTGATAAGTCAAGATTAACTTTGGGACCCATACATGGGCTCGGTTCTATTTTGGTTCAAAATAGAATAGTAGGATCTGTAATGTGAGTTGGTTCGGTAACCAAGTCTGGATCGGTTTAGAATGAATTTCTATTTTCGAAGAATCATGTCAAGTTCTTGTAACCCAAAGTAAACCGTTCCAATGCAACTCAAAGTTCCTTCACTTGAGTTTCCAAGGAGGAATTCTCTTCCTCAAATTGTTGAACTTAAGTCGAGGTTCTTTCCTGAATGGTCTCAGTTAAGGAGCTTGAGTTGGCCTCCTCCTTAAGGACTTTTACCTCCTGTTGAAGGGACTCAACCTGGATGTTGGCTTTGGCTAACTTATGAGACAGATAAGAGATTAAGTCATACAATTGAGATTCGGGATAACCACTTACCATGATTTGTCTGACTCTTGATATTGATAGCTTCCCAGTTCCTCCACTTTCTTCCGGTTCCAATTCTGACTCGGTGTCGAGTTCTTTTGAAACTGTTAGTGCGAAGAGGTTGGATTGTGGAGCTTCTTCTTCATCTTCCGAAAAGGACTCATCCCATGTGGCTTGATGTGATTTCTTCCTCCGAGTCTTCTTGGCATCCTTCAAATTGGGGCACTCTAATTTGTAATGACCCTTCTTGTTACACCCATAACAAGATACTTTGGTCTTCCTCATCTGACTGGTACTTGGTTCAACTGGATCATCCTTTTGCTGAACCACCTTCTTCTTTCTTTAACCCTTGATCATTTTATAGTAGTTACAGGCCATTCTGACTAAGTCAAGATAATCAATTCCATCATCGTCAGATTCTGAGTCGGAATCAGACTCGTGTATCGGTTATGGCTTCTTCTTCTCTTTCCCTAAGACTTTACCTGCAAAAAGAGTCATACCTTTCTCGACTTGTGTAGCGTTAGTCTGTTCATGCAATTTTAACTCAGAAAATAATTTGTCTAGTTTAATTTTAGATAAATTCCTTGAAACCTTGTATATATCTACCATAGATGCCCATAAAGAATTTTAGGAGAACAAGTTTAATGCATACCTGATTAGGTCATGGTTCTCTACCTTGTGACCTAAGGTGTGCGGTCCGTTCACTAGTTCTTGAATACAAGCGTGGAGTTGTGCAGCTGTCTCGCCATCTTGCATCTTGATATTATAAAGTTTGTTGAGTGGAAGGTCGCACTTGCTGATCCTTGTATCCGATGGTCCTTCATGCATCTCGATGAGTTTGTTCCACAAGTCCTTTACACTGCTAAATGGGCCAACGAGGTTGAGTTCTTCTTTCGTTAGGCCACACTGGAGGGTCTGTGTAGCCTTGGCATCTACTTCAATTTTCTTTTTGAGTGGGGCATCCCACTCTGAGTAGCCCAGGATTTCATCTTGTGAATTCTTCGGGATTTCCAGTCCAACCTGGAAAATAATCCATATCTCCACATGAGTTTTTAGGTGGACTTCCATTCTGCTCTTCCAGTAGGAGAAATCTTCTCCTGAGAAGAGAGGTGATTGTGCAGTGTTGTAACTTTCTTGCATGGCCATGGAAAACCCTGAAAAGGGAAAGAAACAAAAAACCGGTTCCAAGACTTGGTCTTGGATTAGTAGTGCGGTATAGAAAAAAAGAATGGTAAATCTTTAGTGGTGTTGCACTAACATCGAGAAATGATAAAATCTTACGAATGAAAAATAATTAAGAAAATATCAGAAAAAGGCAATAATACCTTTTCTGATAGAAAGTAATGATGAAATCCGAAAAAAATGCTCAATTGGTGGTTTCACCAACATTGAGTCACCTGCTCTGATACCACTTGTGGGATCGTTGTAATCGATAGAGGGGGGTGAATATCGATAACATAATTTTTTTGGAAACACAGATTTAAACACAACAGAAAATGTACAATTCAAACATGGCTAACACAGATTGTTTAACTTAGTTCGAAGGATGTAACGACTCCTACTCTAAGGCCACAGTCCTTGACAGTTTTCGTTGGGCAATTCTATAGTTTGAAAAATGATTTACAAGTATAAGAACTTAAGTACAGAATAGAATTTAAAACTTTATACCGACGACACTTAAGAAGAAAGGTTAAGCTTGTTGGAGCGGCATGTCGTCGATCTTAAACGTCATCGGCACAGAAAACTAGAGCACTGAAGCTTGTCGTAGCGTGTTTGAGTGCTTGAGTTGATGTCTGGAAGCAAAGAGGTGAAGCCTCTTTTATAGTTGGTTCTCGGGCGCATGATAGGTTATGGGGTGCCCTCCACGTCACCCGATTTAGTCGCACTCTTATCGGTAGACTTGGTCAACGTTTATCTCCATTCTTGGGTGCCTGGGACTACTGAGGTGCTTGGGACTACTGAGGCGCCTAGGAGCTGACGTGGCACGACTGCTAGAAGAATCCCTTCGGGGGCGCCTGAGACAATTCAGGCGCCTGGGTTCTTGGGTACCTAAACCCTTTCAGGCGCCTGGGATCGCAGTAGCCAATTCCATTTGGCCTACAACCAGGGTTACTCCAAGAACATAATATAATATGATAAATATGCATGAATAATAGCTAGAGCTGTCTTGGTTTTGACTTTGGATTTCAAATGAAATCCTAGGTCAAACTGACGTCTACTGTTCCCTCTTCCGGGGAGTGCGTCCTCACCTACTCCACTTTACAGAAGTTACCTTTTGCCAACCGGCTCCTCCGGTTGGACTTTTTCTTGGCCTCCGAGACTCCCAGATCTTAAGATGTTCGTAACTCGACCCGTCTCTACTTTTGTCCGCAGTTCTTGCTCAGCTAAGTCTCCTGCCCGATCTTCCAGATCA
Source organism: Boesenbergia rotunda (assembly GCA_024364735.1). NCBI lineage: Eukaryota > Viridiplantae > Streptophyta > Magnoliopsida > Zingiberales > Zingiberaceae > Boesenbergia > Boesenbergia rotunda. The sequence continues at coordinate 820,819 of JAGFNQ010002771.1, forward strand.
GGTCTTCGGTGCCTAGTCCCTGACTAGGTCTTCTTGCCCAATTCCTTGAACTAAGTCTTCGTGTCCAACCCTTGGTTAGGTCTTCGGTGCCCAACCCTCGGCCAAGACTTCTGGGTAGGTCAAGACTTTGTGCCTAGCTCAACTAAGTCTTTCCTGCACACTTAGTAAAATCATCAAATCACAATATAAACTTAACTTTGAACCCTTTGTCATTATCAAAACCAGGTTCGATCTGGTGCTTCCGTCACCAACACAAGCAAGGGAAAATCTTAGGGGAGTGAACTCTAGGTAATGAGATGACTTAGAAGAGTGAACTCTAAGCAATGGAAACCCTTAGGAGAGTAAATCCTAGGTAATGAGAAGTCTTAGAGAAGTAAACTCTAAGAAAGTGTGACTGAAACATTCAGGTTGACTATGCACAGTCGACCGGACTAACAAATCTTGAATGTTGCTAACACTACTTTACTTTACTATTTTATATCTATTGTGCTAATTCAGTGTTGTAGGAAAATCTTAGTGGATTGGGTTGATCAGACACTAAGCAGACATATGAACTCTAAACAGATCTGTAGGATTAGATGTTTGATGAGTAAGTTAAAGCAAGCTTATGGAGTGGAGTGCAGTATGATCATGTCCCAGTTGGACAAATCATAGGAATTGATTCAATTGATGAAAAGCAATGGAGGTTTTAAAGTTGAGATCAAGATAGTTTTAATAATCATATTCATGCATGTATTTCATATATTGTTTGACTCTATTTTGTAAGACTACTATTATTATTCTATTGTGCTAATTTTGTTTTGCAGATAAATAAAGTTTTGAGTTAACTGATGGTTCAATCAATTGATCATGTGGATTAGTCCACTGATCTAGTCAACATGGAATAGTGATAGGATGTATACTAAAAGCCTTGCATTTGGTTAAGGACATCTTCATTTTGAAAGAGAATCACAAAATCACAAGGTGCATATTTATATTAGTATGTGCACAAAATGTCTCATACTTTGCATTGTAGATAACATGGTACATGATGACGCATAGAAGATCATGTTATCAGTTCCTTGCAGAAGTATAAGTAAGAGGCTCACAACTGAGATGGAGTTGGACAAACCATCGGGATGGTTGTAGTGTAATTAGGTGTGGTTTATCTTAACCATAGAATTACACTAGTGCACTTTGTGTGCATTGAGTAGGACCAAAAGAGAGGTCATCCAATTTTATACTGACTTCATAAATTGGATTAGACCTGGTTTTATATTATGGAGTACAATCTCTAAATCCTGAAATAATAACGGGCACGTGTAATTAATTATTGTTTCTTTGATTTACCAATGAGCGAGATTTATTTTGTTAAATCGATAGACTCGGTAAGTTGGGAAATAATATTATTTATATGGTATGTCATTGATTATTGATGGAATCTGTGTCCTGGTGAGTCGGGATGATGATGCCCCCTTGATGAGCTCATAAGGTTCATCATGTTAAATCTTGCAAGTGGACTATGGTCCAATATGATGAAAATGTTGAGTGGTACTATTCAAGGATCAAGAGGATGATTAATTAAAATTGTTAGTAATTTAAATTAATTATCGGGCATTTGATATCTTAAACACAGGGAGATGGATGACTCATAATAGGTGGAGCCCATATGAAAATAAGGGGGTTGGTGAGGAAGTTCAATGGGGATCCTTTAGTGGAATGGATCTCCATTAATGGATCGGATTTAGATCCATTAGCGGCCCAAGACCCAACTCCTTCTCATGGTCCCTACCATAGCCCTATATATACCCCATAGGAGTCATGAAACCAAGACTAATTAATTGAGAATTAATTCAATTAATCATCAATCCAAAAACCCTAAAACCTCTCTCTCTCCCTTCTCTCCAGTCCTGGGTCACCGATGGAAGGGGAGTTTTCCTCCTCCTTCTTGCATCGCCTCCTTCCCTTCTTCTTGGCAGGCGATCACAGGGGTAAGGAGGTGCTCCATACCTCCTTGTGTGGTGCGCAGCAGCAAGGAAAGGAGGGAGAGGCACCGGCGGCAAGGCCTTGGGCGGCGTCGGTAGTAAGGGAGGAGGAGCTTTCGGTGGGAGGAGAAGAAGTTGCTTCTTTTCTTCCTTTCTTCTCCCTTACTTGAGCACGCAAAGGTAGGTGCTAGGAGGAGTGGTCGGCGGTGAGGATTCGCTTCCTCTAGCTCCGGCGGCAGTGGGAGAATAAAGGTTGCCAGTGGCGGCAACTTTGGGGTTGGTAGAAGAAGAGGGACCGCTTTCCCTCTACATCTTCAGGTTCTTCTTCTTCGTTACCTTCCTCTCAGTGCTGCCTTGAGGTCGGCGAACCTTGGGAGCTTGAGGTGGCCTGCGGCGCAAGGAGGAGAGGAAGATAGGTGGCCGGCGGGTAAACCCTAGCGTTAGGGTTTGTTGGTGCACAAGAGAGGAAGAAGAAGGTGATTAATTTGAAGCCTTGGTGACTCCGCATCTTGGTAGCTCATGCCCACACGACGTCCAAGAGGGGAGGGTCATACGGTAGAATATTGCGAGGTAAAAGGCGAGGTATACCTCTCTATAGCTCCTTCTTTGTTCTTGATATTTTATGTGATATTTGTTATTGCATGTGTGATGTTTTAATTAATTATCATAGTTTAATTTATTGTTAATTAATATTCATAATTAATTGTGTCATGGACCCAGAAGATAAACACAAAATCTGATGATCCATTCGTCATCTTTTTCACGGCCAATTGATTCGGAATGTTACAAGGCCTTACTCTTGAGTTTGGCTAAGTTGTGACTTGAATCAATTGACACGACGACGAGACGGTCGTTTGGGAGACGGGTCTCTATTCGGATTAAATTTTTAATCCGTAGACATAGAGAGGTCTTTCATGTTCGACCCCGTGGTTGCTTAGGAAACCTGTCAAGCCATACCTCGGTTCCAACAATTGGTATCAGAGCTGAGGTTTCCGATTTTATGTGTTTATGATTCGGTTACTTTTTGCACATTATCATATATTTTATTTTTGCTGGATAATATTTGGATGTGCGTAGGCTAACTCTTTGTTGCAGGCACTAGATTCCAACTATTATGGCATTAATAATGGTTGTGTATGATTGTTTGTGCATTTTTGTAATTAATTAAATCCTCGGGGTTGGCCGGCTAAATTAGGTATTTAATTTTGTAATTAAATACAACACCTGTTTAGTCGAGCTTTTATTTACTTTCGAACTAGATTGCATGTACACTCCTTTGTGGAGTATATGATCGATGGATATAAATATTTAGCTACTCATCTCTGTTCGGAGATCCCATCATGGAGGCTTGCGCATGGATAGGGAGGAGGGGATGAGGTGGCAACACGACTGGAGGCGCATTGGAGACCAAGGCCATGATAGTTGGAAAATCTAGGATTTTTCTTTATTATGTTGGTTTATGTGCTTGTTGTGTCTGTGTGCATGAAAATCCTCAACATAAATAACTAAGTGGGAGAGGGACCCTAAGGGTCCTGTGACCTCCATTACAATCTGACAAGTGATGCGAACAAGCCCGCGCGTCGGCTCTGAGTGCCTTCCTCCACAACGGATAGGTTTGTTCTGCGGATCACTAGGTCAGAAAAGACTATAGAAAGTTAATGAAGAGTGTGTTTTTCCCCAACGGAAGACACATAATCGAAAATAATTTTCTTATTGTAGTGTAATGGTGTACACTTAGATGCAAATATTAGTATCCTCTCCAACGGAGTCACTGCTATTAGTTGTAGGGCTGAAGAGGACCAACTATTAATTTTACTTGTCAAAAAATTAAGTTGACAAGATAGTAAAATTAATGCGTAAAACCTCCTCTCACAAATGTAGAATTCGTATACGTCCACACTAACGTGGCATACGATATTCTTGGTTTTTGAGGTGTTGGTTGATTTTGAAAATTTATTGTTTGAGGAATCAATTTTTTTCGAAATCTAAAGTGTGTGATTATTATGATTCTCAGGTTTTTTAAAATGGATCTAGACCCCACTTGACTTAATTCAAAGAGAAAACGAACTTAACGCCCCTACTAACAATAATGATTGGGAATTAAACCTAGACTTTGTCGAAACTACCGAGGAATCCAAGTGTGATCTTGTCGAGTTCTGTGCTGAAAAACCTAGCGAGATTAATGATGAAGAGGAGTTTGAATATTTCAAGAAATGGTTAGAAGCAGACGAGATGACTCAGAATGATCAACCTCAGGCTTCTTCTATTACCAGTGATAAAACATCCAAACTCGATGAACTCTTTAGACATCATGATCGGGCCGCTAGGCAAGAAGTCATGAAGAACTTGACAACGACCATCATGATTGAGGGTATGCCCGTGAGGGAACATGTTCTCAAAATGATGGCTTGGCTGAAAGAGATGGAAATCCTTGGAGCACAAATCGATGGGGAAATCCAGGTCGATCTCATCCTCCAATCTCTACCAATGAGTTTTGAGAAGTTTCGCCTAAGCTACAATATGGACAAACGTACATATTTGTGGGCAGAACATCTGACAGAACTCGAGGCGGCAGAGGCATTTTCTCTTCAGAGTTCACAGACATTAATTGCTCAAGGGGTTTCTACTTCTAAACCGAAACGAAAGAAGAAGAAGAAACATGCTGGGGCAAAGAAAGTAGCAGGATTACAGGGACCTCAGAGTTGCATGAAGAAGCCGAAAGGCAAGTGCTTCGTGGGCAAGCAGTCTGGACATTGGAAGGCAGACTGTCCCCGCCGTTAGAGTAATAATTCAGGTATATCTTTTTCTTTTTGTCGTTGTAATATGTTTAGCGGTGATATATACCGGTACCTGGTGTGTAGATACGGATGCCACTAATCATGTTTGCATTTCTTTGCAGAGGTTCCAGGAAACCCGACGACTAGCTAAGGAGGAGATTACCATCTATATGGGATAGGCTACGGAGATGACTTCTGAAGTGGGAGTTGTTTATTTTTGTCTTTTAGATAGGAATGTTTTGGTTTTAAAGAGATTACTTTTATGTTCTTAATTTTTTGGAAATAACTTTTGTTCAGTTTCTAGAATAAGATATTCTATTGCTTTTATTATTAAAAGTGGAATAGAAGGATTATCTATTAATGTACATAGATAGGCAATTGGTTCATTTTAAAACCAAAAGCTCCCATGATGCAATTAGAGGTTAAATAGCTTATCATCTAACCAAAATAAGAGTTTCTTTTGAGATGAATCATACATATCTTTGACGACTAAGTCTTGGTCTTACTAACCTTAGTAAGATTCAAAGATTGGTAGCCAATGGGCCCTTGGGTTCATTGGTGGTGAATACTTCCTAAATCTTTGAATCTTGCTTGGAAGGTAAGATGACCAAGAGGCTTTTCTAGGCTAAGGGGTATAGAGTCAAAGGTATGTTAGAATTGGTTCATCCTGATTAATGTAGGTCCTTAGGTCCATCCAGGATAGAGGTAGCCTTGAATACTTCATCTATTCCATAGACGATTATTCAAGGTAGCAGTACATTTACTTGATGAACCACAAGTCTAAATTCTTTGATCTGTTCAAAGGATTTGTGACTGATGTAGAGAAGCATCAAGGTAAAGTATCCAAACACTACGATTAGATCGTAGTAGCAAGTACCTCTTGGGATAGTTGTAGGACTTACTTATTAGAGATTGGGAATCAATCCCAATTCACTGCACCCGGTATGCCCCAAAAAATGGTGTGGCACAGAGAAAGAAAAAGGTCTCTTAAGGTAATGGTTAGGACAATAATAAGCTACTCTGAGATTAGCCAGATTTGTTCGGGGGTTATGCTTTGGATACGATAGCGTATGTGCCTGATACTATCTAGGTCAGTAGTCTCTAAACCCATAGAAATGTGGACTGGGCGAAAGTCTGGTCTAAGACATGTTCAGATATGGGGTAGTTCAGCACGTGTTGAAAATACTGATAAGTTGGAATCTAGTGTACCTATTCGAAGGCTATCCTAGGGGAACAAAAGGTAGTTTAATAGTCCTAAGGATTAGAGAATATTCATTGGTACGAATGTTTGATTCTTAGAAAAGGACTATGTAATAAACACAAACCCATGAGTAGAATCATTCTTAAGTAACTAAGAAGGGGACATTCTAACTTTAGTACCAACTGTACAAGAGGGAATACCACAAGTCACTGCACCTCGTATCACAGAAGATACACAAGGGATTCCTTATCGTAGTGGGAGGGTTGTTAGTCAACCTAAAGGATTCATGTTCTTGGAGAGTCTTTAGACTTAGTCCTTGGTGAACAATAGCCGGATCCCTGGACCTATGAAAAGGAACATCCGCTTTAATGAGATAATCCAGGATTTGTTTAAAGGATAGATGAGGTTGTGTATATATGCGATGTGACGGAAACGAAGTGGTATTCTTGTGCTATACATATATAATATTTTGTTGATTGGCAACAATAACGAAATACTATCAAACGTAAGGGTATGGTCGTCCAAACTATTATGAAGGACTTGGGAGTAGTGAGACACATCCTTGGGGATCAAAGATCTAAGGGATCTTCAGATAAGGATGATGTACTTATCCCAAGTTTCATACAAAACTGTTAGGATATATACTAAAAGCTTTGCTTTTTTTGTTAAGGATATATCTACATTTTAAAGAGAATCAGAAATCACAAAGTGCATGTTTATGTTTATGCACTAAACGTCTAATACTTGGCATTGTAGATAACATGGTGCGTGGTGTCGCACAGAAGATCATGTTATCAGGATCCTTACCGAAGCATAAGAAAGAGGCTCACAACTGAGATGTGTTGGTGCTTGGATGGCTATAGAGGGGGGGGGGTGAATGTAGCCAGACACAAAACTTAGCTTCTTTTTAACTCTCTGCACTTAAGGGTTAGCAGTAGCGGAAACAAACAACACAAACATAAATGCAGAAACGAAAAACAAACCAAACAGACGCTAACTCGAGGATGTACAAGGTTCGGGGATAACTTGCCCCTACTCCTTGGCGTGTCCGTGAGGTGGGCGATCCCTTGATCATCGACAAATCAAGCCCCGGTGAACCCGGATATAATAAGCCTCCTTCTCGGTGGAGAAACCTCTCCACAGCAAGTCTCCAGATGATATAAGTTAAGCTCATGAGACAATAGAGGAATGCTCACACAAGTCTCATAGGAATGCTCAAGCAAAAACTACACACAGAGTGCTCAACCCTACAGCAAAAACTTCACTCGTTTTTCTGTTCGTTCTCCCGTTCCTCTGATTCCCAGTTTCTTGTTAAGCTTCCTCTCCTCGTCACCAAGCTTCATCAGCATCCACTGAGCACAACCTGAACCCACTGACCTCCTTGAGCACTCAGTCCACTGAAGACCTCTTCAGCTGAGCCTCTGTTAGTCGCCAGCCGCGCCTTAGAAGCCGTTGAAACCTGAGAAGAGAAAACAGGCAAACCTGCTCAAAAGAAAGTCCCTAGTTGACTCTCCTCCATTGTTTGAATCCTCCTTGTATCACCTGCACACTTAGCAGACACTAAGCAAAGCATATCAAACAATATCAGCAGGTAGCAGAGAAAAACAGACGCGATCAGAGCGTCTAACAGCGATTTCAAATTAAAGTTCAGGCACTGATCGATCACCGGACCGATCAGTGATGACCCTGATCGATCAGGTCACATCTTGATCGATCCAGTGTCTCCCTGATTGGTCACACCAATCAGCGTTCGTGGATCGGTCACCGGACCGATCTACCAATTCATTAAGACTTCAAGCCACTACCTGCAGCTTTTCCCAATCAAAGGCACCTGATCGGTCACCAGACCGATCAGGTTGTGCCCTGATCGGTCTGGTGACCGATCAGGTCACTCCTAGACCGATCAGGACCCAGCAAGATCGGTTCGGGAGGCATTTGATCGATCACGATGACCGATCAATGGTTTCTCCCTAAAACCACTGCTTCATCCTTGATCGTTCACCCAAACGATCAGAGACCAACTCGAAACCTACTTTTCTCTCCCTGATCGTTCACCAGAACGATCAGGAGCCGCACAGAAGGATTTATTCTCTCCCTGGATCGGTCACCAGACCAATCAGACGTCCTTGGTTCAGTCACCAGACCGATCCACAACAGGAATTCGTGCCAACTCCCTGATCGGTCACTAGACCGATCCAGCGACTCCCAATTCAACTCTAAGTCAAGAGAACGGCTCCCTAGCCTTCTCTGACTCGTGCTTAGTCCCCCGGACCAAGACTTCGTGCCCAGCTTCACTCACCGGGACTTCATTTAACCTAGCTTCACTCACTAGTACCTGCGTCACTCACCAGGACCTGCGTCACTCACTAGGGTTTCGGTCACCCGGCTTCACTCACCGGGACCCGACTTCACTCACTGGGACCCGACTTCACTCACCGTGATTTCATTCAACCTAGCTTCACTCGCTAGGACCTGGCTTCACTCACCAGGGTTTCGGTCACCCGGCATCACTCACCGGGACCTGGCTTCACTCGCCGAGATTTCAGTCACCTGGCTTCACTCACTAGGACTCGGCTTCACTCACCGGGATTTCAGTCACCTGGCTTCACTCACCAAGACCTGGCTTCACTCACCGGGATTTCAGTCGCCTGGCTTCACTCACCAGGACCCGGCTTCACTCACCAGGATTTCCTTCAACCTAGCTTCACTCACTAGGATTTCGTGCCCAGTCCCCAACCAAGACTTAATCTGAATTCACTCAACCAAACTTAAATCGGTGTCAACACCAAAACATGAGTCGGATCCCTGAACCTATGACAAGGAACATCCGCTTTAATGAGATAATCCAGGATTTGTTTAAAGGACGGATGAGGTTGTGTATATAAGTGATGTAACGGAAACGAAGTGGTATTCTTGTGATATACATAGATAATATTTTGTTGATTGACAACAATAACGAAATACTATCAGACGTAAGGGTATGGTCGTCCAAACTATTATGAAGGACTTGGGAGTAGTGAGACACATCCTTGGGGATCAAAGATCTAAGGGATATTCAGACAAGGATGATGTACTTATCCCAAGCTTCATACAAAACTGTTAGGATGTATACTAAAAGCATTGCTTTTTTGTTAAGGATACATCTACATTTTTAAGGGAATCAGAAATCACAAAGTGCATGTTTATGTTTATGCACTAAATGTCTAATGCTTGGCATTGTAGATAACATGGTGCGTGGTGTCGCACAGAAGATCATGTTATCAAGTTCCTTATCGAAGCATAAGAAAGAGGCTCACAACTGAGATGTGTTGGTGCTTGGATGGCTATGGAGGGGGGGGGTGAATGTAGCCAGACACAAAACTTAGCTTCTTTTTAACTCTCTGCACTTAAGGGTTAGCAACAGCGAAACAAACAACACAAACATAAATGCAGAAATGAAAAACAAACCAAACAGACGCTAACTCGAGGATGTACAAGGTTCGGGGATAACTTTCCAGTACTCCTTGGCGTGCCCGTGAGATGGGCGATCCCTTGATCATCGGCAGATTAAGCCCCGGTGAACCCGGATATAATAAGCCTCCTTCTCGGTGGAGAAACCTCTCCATAGCAAGTCTCCAGATGATATAAGTTAAGCTCATGAGACAATAGAAGGAATGCTCACATAAGTCTCACAGGAATGCTCAAGCAAAAACTACACACAGAGAGCTCAACCCCACAGCAAAAACTTCACTCGTTTTTCTGTTCGTTCTCCCGCTCCTCTGATTCCCAGTTTCTTCTTAAGCTTCCTCTCCTCATCGCCAAGCATCGTCAGCATCCACTGAGCACAGCCTGAACCCACTGACCTCCCTGAGCACTCAGTCCACTAAAGACCTCTTCAGCTGAGCCTCTGTTAGTCGCCAGCCGCGCCTTAGAAGCCGTTGAAACTTGAGAAGAGAAAACAGCCAAACCTGCTCAAAAGAAAGTCCCCAGTTGACTCTCCTCCATTGTTTGAATCCTCCTTGTATCACCTGCACACTTAGCAGACACTAAGCAAAGCATATCAAACAATATCAGCAGGAAGCAGAGAAAAACAGACGCGATCAGAGCGTCTGACAACGATTTCAAATTAAAGTTCAAGCACGGATCGGCCACCGGACCGATCAGTGATGACCCTGATCGATCAGGTCACATCCTGATCAATCCAGTGTCTCCCTAATCAGTCACACCAATCAGGGTTCGTGGATCGATCACTGGACCGATCTACCAGTTCATTAAGCCTTCAAGCCACTACCTGCAGCTTTTCCCAATCAAAGACGCCTGATCGGTCACCAGACCGATCAGGTTGTGCCCTAATCAGTCTGGTGACTGATCAGGTCACTCCTGGACCGATCAGGACCCAGCATGATGGTTCGGGAGGCATTTGATCGATCATGAAGTCCGATCAATGGTTTCTCCCTAAAACCACTGCTTCTTCCTTGACCGTTCACCCAAACGATCAGAGACCAACTCGAAACCTACTGTTCTCTCCCTGCTTGTTCACCAGAATGATCAGGAGCCGCATACAAGGATTTGTTCTCTCCCTGGATCGGTCACCAGACCGATCAGACGTCCTTGGTTCGGTCACCAACTGATCCACAATAGGAATTCGTGCCAACTCCCTGATCGGTCACCAGACCGATCCAGTGACTCCCAATTCAACTCTAAGTTAAGAGAACGGCTCCCTAGCCTTCTCTGACTCGTGCTTAGTACCCCGGACCAAGACTTCGTGCTCAGCTTCACTCACCAGGACTTCATTTAACCTAGCTTCACTCACTAGGACCTGGCTTCACTCACAAGGGTTTCGGTCACCCGACTTCACTCACCGGGACCCGACTTCACTCACCGGGATTTCATTCAACCTAGCTTCACTCGCTAGGACCTAACTTCACTCACTAGGGTTTCGGTCACCCCGGCTTCACTCACCGGGATTTCAGTCACCTGGCTTCACTCACCAGGACCCGGCTTCACTTATCGGGATTTTAGTCACCTGGCTTCACTCACCAGGACCAGGCTTCACTCACCGGGATTTCCTTCAACCTAGCTTCGCTCACTAGGATTTTGTGCCCAGTCCCCGACCAAGTCTTAATCTGAATTCACTCAACCAAAATTAAATCGGTGTCAACACCAAAACAACAATCGGGCCAGACTGCATTAACAAGATGGAGTTGGACAAACCAATTGGAATGGTTGTAGCGTAATCAGGTGTGGTTTATCTTAACCATAGGATTACAATAGTGTACTTTGTGTTCATTGAGTAGGACCAAAAGAGAGGTCATCCAATTTTTGTATTGACCTAGTAAGTTGGATTAGACCTCGGATTCGGTTATGGAGTACGATCTCTGAATCTGAAATAATGGCGGGCATATATTATTAACTATTGTTTCTTTGATTTACCAATGGGCGAGATCTATTCTGTTAGATCGATAGACCCGGTGTGTTGGAAATAATATTAATAATATGATGTGCCATTGATTATTGACGGAATCCGTGTCCTGCTGAGTCAGGGTGATGATGCCCCCTTGGTGAGCTCAAAAAGATCGTCATGTCAAATCTTGCAAGTGGACCATGGTCCGGCATGTCGAAAAGGTTGAGTGGTACTAATCAAGGATCAAGAAGATAATTAATTTATTTATCAGTAAATTGAATTAATTATAGGGCATATGATATCTTAAACACGGGGAGATGGACGACTCGTAATAGGTGGAACCCATATGAAAATATGGGGGTTGGTGAGGAAGTATAATGAGATCCTTTAGTGGAATGGATCTCCATTTAATGGATCGGGTTTGCATCCATTAGAGGGCCAAGAACCAACTCCTCCTCATGGCCCCTATCTTAGCCCAATAAAGCCCCATTAGAGTCATGATAAAAGGCCGGATTAATTAAAGAATTAATTTGGGATTAATTTAATTATTAATTTCGAAATTAATTAAAGAATTAATCAAAGATAAATTAAGTAATTAATTTGGGATTAATTAATCTCAAATTAATTAAGGAATTAATCATATAATAATTATGAATTATTCTATATAAAAATTTGGATGGAATAATTAAAAGAATTAATCATTGGATTAATTAAGGAATTATTCTATATAAATTTTTATATAATCAATCCATATTTAATTGGAAATTTTTTCCAATTAAACTAACTAAACCCCTATATAAACCTCCAACTCTCTCACTCTCAAAAACTAATCTCTCTTCTCCTCTCCCTCACCCTAGGTCACGGCAACGAAAGGAAGAGAAAGTTTGGAGCTTTCTTCTTCATCTTCTTCTCTTGTTGGTGGTCGGCCCTAGACAAGGAGGAGATACCTCCTCCTTTGTGGCACACGGAACAATCAAGAAAGGAGGTGGCCGGCGGTGGTGAGGGTGAATGTTGGAGGTTGCGGCGCCGAAGGATAGAGGAGATGGAAGCTTAAGGAATTCGTTTCTTTAGCTTCTCATCCTCGGGACTCCATCTAGGCGAGAGCAGCCGGATTCCAGGGTTCGAGGAACACCGGCGAAGTAGAGGAAGACTCTTCTTCCTCTTGATTGGCCGGCGAGAAAGGAAGAGAAGGAGAAGGAGGTTTGCGATGGTTTAAAGGAAGAAGAGGGAGTTCTCTCGGCTTCTTCTTCCTGTGCTTCTTCTTCCAAGTCTTCTTCTCGGTGTCCTCTTGAAGTTGGCCGACCTTGGAACCCAAGGTGGCCGGCGGGCTGAGGTGGAGAAGAAGAAGGACCATTGGCTCAAGGAAACCCTAGCGTTCTAGGGTTTATGTTGACGCAAGAAAAGGATGAAGAAAAAGAAGGATTGATTCACGTGCCTTGGTGACTCCACGTCTTGGGAGACCATCGCCCACACGACGTCCAAGAGGGCAGGGACATAAGATAGAAGACTGCGAGGTAAACGGCGAGGTATATTTCTCCCGGGCTCAGTTTTCGTTATGCTATGTTTTATTGTGCCATTATGCTTTGCCTTGTCATTTCATGTGTGTTAAATTATTATTTTGATTTGAAATCTTAGATAATAATAATTAACTGGACCCCGAACATAAACACAAAAACCGGCGATCCAAATCGTCGTCTTTTCCACGGTTAGTTAATCCAGAAAGTTACAAGGCCTTTGTGGCTAAGTTGTGACTTGGACTAACTAACACGACGACGAATCGGTCGTTATAGGGATGGGTCTCTATTCGGATTAAATTTTTAATCCGTGGCCATAGAGAGGTCTCTCAGATATGACCACGTGGTTGTCTTGGAAACCGCCAAGCCATAACCAGCAATTGGTATCAGAGCCAAGTTTCCGATTTGTGTGTTTAAGGATTCGGTTATTTTTCCTGCACATTATCATGTACATTATTTTGCTGGATGATATTTTGGATGTGCATAGGCTAACTTTGTGTTGCAGGCACTAGATTCCAACTATTATGGCAAATTATGTTGTGTGTATGTGATTGATTGTGTGATGTAATTATTTGAATCCTCGGGGTTGACGAGGCTAGATAAGCTATTTAATTTTTGTAATTAAATATGACACGTGTTTAGCCAAGCTTTCTATTTACTTTTGATCTAGATGACATGTACACTCCTTCGTGGAGTTTAGGATCAATGGATGTAAATTAGTTAGCTAGTCATCTCGGCTCGGGGACTCCTTCATGGTGGCATGCGCATGGAAAGGATGGAGTGGACGAGGTGATGACACGACTGGAGGCACATTGGAGACCAAGGCCATAATAGTTGGAAAAATCTAGGATTTCTCATTATTCTATTATTTTGGTTTGTGTGTGCTTGTTGTGTGGTTGCATGTAAAAATCTCAACGCAAATAACTAAGTGGGAGAGGGACCCTAAGGGTCCCATGGCCTCCACTACAATCTGACAAGTGATGCGAACAAGTCTGCGCGTCGGCTCTGAGTGCCTTCCTCCCCATCGGATGGGCTTGTTCTGCGGATCACTAGGTCAGAAAAGACTGTAGGAAATTATTGATGTGCGTGTGTACTTCCCCATCGGAAGACACATAATCAGAAATAATTTTTCTTAGTGTCGTGTGGTGGTAAACACTTAGATACAAATAATAAGTATCCTCCCCATCGGAGTCACTGCTATTATTTGTAGGCCAAAGAGGACCAACTATTAATTTTACTTCTCAAAAGGATAGGATGACAAGATAGTAAAATTAATGGGTAAAACCTCCTCTCACAAATGTAGAGTTCGTATACGTCCACACCATCATGACATACGAAATTCTCGGTGTTTGAGGTGTTGGTAGATTTTTTATAATAAATTGTTTTGAGGTGTCAATTTATTTCAAAAATCTAAAGTGTGTGATTGTTATGATTCTCAGGTGTGTTTTAAAATGGACCTAGACCCACAAGACCTAATTCAAAGAGAAATCCAATTAAATGCCCCTAGTGATAAAATGGATTGGGAATTGAATATGAATTTTGTCACTAGTGTCGAGAAACCCAAGTGTGATCTTGCCGAGTTTTGTACTGAAAAGCCTAACGAGATTAATACCGAAGAAGACGAGATGACCGAAGGCCCTCAAAATCAGGCTTCTTCCGTTACCAGTAATAAAATATTAGAACTCGATGAACTCTTTGGTCAAAATAATCGAGCCGCTAAGCAAACGGTAATGAAGAACTTGACTACTACCATCTTGGTTGAGGGGATGCCCGTGAGGGAACATGCCCTCAAGATGATGGCTTGGCTGAAGGAGATAGAAATTATTGGAGCTCAGATTGATGGGGAAACCCAAGTCGATCTTATCCTCCAATCTCTACCAGGGAGTTTTGAGAAGTTTCGCCTAAGCTACAATATGGACAAGCGTTCATATTCGTTGGCAGAACTTCTGATAGAACTCGAGGCAGCAGAGGCGGTTTCTCTTTAGAGTTCACAGACTTTTATTGCTGAAGTAATTCCTACTTCTAAACTGAAAGGAAAGAACAAGGAGAACCATACTGAGGCAAAGAAAGTAGCAGGATTACAAGGACCTCAGGGATGCATAAAGAGGCCGAAAGGCAAGTGCTTTGTATGCAAGCAGTCAGGACATTGGAAGATAGATTGTCCTCACCGTTAGATTAGTACCGGAGGTATATTTTCTTCTTGTGTCGTTGTAACATGTTTAGTAGTGATATCTACCGGTACCTGGTGGGTAGATACGGGATGCCACTAATCATGTCTGCATTTTTGTGCAGGGGTTCTAGGAAACCCGACGGCTAGCTGAGGAGGATATTGCTGACTACATGGATGACTATGGAGATGACTTTTGCAGTGGGAGTTTTCACTATTTCATTTATGTCTTTAACATAGGCTGATATTGTTTTGATTTTATAGATTGTCTTTATGTACTTAATTTTTTGGAAAGAACTTTGTTCAGTTTCTAGAATAAAGATATTTTCTATTGCTTTTATTTGTTAAAAGTGGAATAGAAGGAATGTCTATTAAAGTGCATAGATAGACAATTAGTATATAAAACCAAAAGGATCCCATAATGCAATTAATAGTTTATCATCTTAACTAATGTAAGAGAAAGGTTCCTTCCAAGTGAAACCAAACATATGTTTTGTCTCTAAAGTTGGCTTTGTTAAACTCTAGTAGAATTCAAAAGAAATCAACCAAAAGGCCTTAGGGTTAATTGGTTAAAGGAAGATTTGTCTTCCTTAGGATCTTTTGACTCCTACTAGAGAAGTAACAAAACCAAAGAGGCTTGTTCTAAGCTTCGGGTCATCGAGCCAAAAACATGTAGGAATTGGTTTATCTTGATAAGTATAGGCCCTTAGTCTATTCAGAATAGAGGTACCTTGTTTATTTTATAAACGAGGGATTAATACCTCTAGGAATGGTTGTAGGAATTACTAATCAGAGAATTGAGATTTGATCCCAATTCACTGCACTTGGTGTGCCCCAACAGTATAGTGCAAAGCATGGAAGGAAGAAGGTCTCTTAAGCTATTAGGCTATCATGATGATAAACCTCTCCGAGATTAGTCAATTTGTTCAAAGGGGTATATCCTGGATACAATGTTTTGTATGCTTGATTCTGTCTATATCAGCAGTCTCTTAAGACCATAGAAATGTGGACTAAACAAAGGCCTAGTCTACGCTATGTTCAGATTATGAGTAGTAAAAGAGACACCGACAAGTTGGAATCTAGTGCATATATTCGTAGGGCATCTTAAGGGAACAATAAGGTGGTTTAATAGTCTAAGGATCATAGGACATTCGTTGGGACGAATGACTGATTCTTAAGAAAGGACTATGTAATAAACCACAAACCCAGGTGTAGAGTGACTCTGAATAAATTAGATAGAGGGACATTCCAATCTTAGTACCAACTGTACAAGAGGTTATACCACAGGACACTGCACCTCGTGTCACTAAAGATATACATAGGGTACCTTGTCGCAGTGGGAGGGTTGTTGCTCAACCTAGAAGTTTCATGTTCTTGGAAAGTCTATGGACTGGGTCCTAAGTGAACATGAGCTGGATCCCTAAGACCTATGACAAGGATCATTCGCTTTGAAGAGATAAATCCAGCGATATGGATTTGTTTAAAGGACGGATGATGTCGTGTGACAGAAACGTAGTGGTATTATTGTACTATACGTAGATAATATTTTGTTAGTTGGCAACAATAATGAAATATTGTCAGACGTAAGGGTATGGTTGTACGCACAATTATGAAGGACTTGAGAAAAGGGAGACACATCCTTGGGGATCAAAGATCTAAGGGACCTCCAGACATGGATGATGTGCTTATCTCAAGCTTCATATAAGACATTGTCCTAGCTCATTCTAGCATGGATACCTCTAAAAAAAGTGTGGTACTTTTCAGTTTTAGAGCTACTCTATCGAAGAGATATGTTTGGATTATCAAAGGTGATAGAGTAGGTAATGGCGGTTCCTCTAGCATCAGCTAGAGAAAGTCTCTTGTATGCTAGAAATGAGTCCATATATCTGTTATGCCGTGGGCATGGGTAACAGATATCGGAGTAACCTAGGTTAAGGAAATTGGAATATGGTAAAAGCATGTATACCGGGCAGACCAATTTCTTGTAGGTTATATGGATACAGAATTCCAATCTAGATAGGGGCATATAGGAATATTCCTTGGGTTTTGTGTTTTACTTTTAGGAGGAAGAACCATTGTAAAGTAGAGTGTTGTGCAGCGTCTGCGTAATGGACCCCACGGTGTAGGCTGGATACTCTGGACGCCTGCGTGGCAGCTAGTAGAGCTACATGGTTCATAAACCTCAAGATGGACTTCGATGTGATTTCTAGTTTGCTCAGTAGTATCACGTGTGATGTGATTAAAATGGTGCAGTTGCAAACTCGAAGGAATCAAGAGTCCATAAGGCAAGTAAACACATAGAGCGCAAGTACCACCCAAAACAGGAATAACTGTTGTTGCCTGGTTTGCATCGGAGAATGATCTTGGTGGATCATCTCACTAAAGCCTTGGAAGCGAGAGCTTCAGGCTTATGACGGATCAAAAGGTCAGAAGTATGACATTTTGAGAACAGCAAAGTCTTTGAGTATAAGTGGGAGATTGTTAGGATGTATACTAAAAGCTTTGCTTTTTTGTTAAGGATACATCTACATTTTAAAGAGAATCAGAAATCATACAGTGCATGTTTATGTTTATGCACTAAACGTCTAATGCTTGGCATTGTAGATAACATGGTGTGTGGTGTCACACAGAAGACCATGTTATCAGGTTCCTTACTGAAGCATAAGAAAGAGGCTTATAATCGAGATGGAGTTGGACAAACCAATCGAATGGTTGTAGTGTAATCAGGTGTGGTTTATCTTAACCGTAGGATTATACTAGTGTACTTTGTGTACATTGAGTAGGACCAAAAGAGAGGTAATCCAATTTTTGTACTGACCTAGTAAGTTGGATTAGACCTCAAATGTTGTTATGGAGTATGATCTCTGAATCCCGAAATAATGGCGGGTATATATTATTAACTATTGTTTCTTTGATTTACCCATGGGCGAGATCTATTCTGTTAGATCGATAGACCCGGTGAGTTGGGAAATAATTTTAATAATATGATGTGTCGTTGATTATTGACGGAATCCGTGTCCTGGTGAGTCAGGGTGATGATGCCCCCTTGGTGAGCTCAAAAGGATCGTCATGTCAAATCTTGCAAGTGGACCATGGTCCGGCATGCCGAAAAGGTTGAGTGATACTAATCAAGGATCAAGAAGATAATTAATTTAATTATCAGCAAATTGAATTAATTATCGGGCATACGATATCTTAAACACGGGGAGATGGACGACTCGTAATAGGTGGAGCCCATATGAAAATATGAGGGTTGGTGAGGAAGTACAATGGGATCGTTTAGTGGAATGGATCTCCATTTAATGGATTGGATTTGGATCCATTAGAGGGTCAAGAACCAACTCCTCCTCATGGTCCCTATCTTAACCCAATAAAGCCCCATTAGAGTCATGATAAAAGGCCGGATTATTTAAGAAATTAATTTGGGATTAATTTAATTATTAATTTCGAAATTAATTAAAGAATTAATCAAAGATTAATTAAGGAATTAATTTGGGATTAATTAATTAAGGAATTAATCATATAATAATTATGGAATTATTCTATATAAAAAATTTGGATGGAATAATTAAAAGAATTAATCATTGGATTAATTAAGGAATTATTCTATATAAATTTTTATATAACAATCCATATTTAATTGGAAAATTTTTTCCAATTAAACTAACTAAACCCCTATATAAACCTCCAACTCTCTCCCTCTCAAAAACTAATCTCTCTTCTCCTCTCCCTCACCCTAGGTCACGGCAACTAAAGGAAGAGAAAATTTGGAGCTTTCTTCTTCATCTTCTTCTCTTGTTGGTGGACGGCCCTAGACAAGGAGGAGATACCTCCTCCTTTGTGGCACACGGAACAATCAAGAAAGGAGGTGGCCGGCGGTGGTGAGGGTGGATGTTGGAGGTTGCGGCGCCGAAGGATAGAGGAGATGGAAGCTTAAGGAATTCGTTTCTTTAGCTTCTAATCCTCGGGACTCCATCTAGGCGAGAGCATCCGGATTCTAGGGTCCGAGGAACACCCGCGAAGTAGAGGAAGACTCTTCTTCATCTTGATTGGCCGGCGAGAAAGGAAGAGAAGGAGAAGGAGGTTTGCGAGGGTTTAAAGGAAGAAGAGGGAGTTCTCTCGGCTTCTTCATCCTGTGCTTCTTCTTCCAAGTCTTCTTCTCGGTGTCCTCTTGAAGTTGGCCGGACCTTGGAACCCAAGGTGGCCGGCGGGCTGAGGTGGAGAAGAAGAAGGACCATTGGCGCAAGGAAACCCTAGCATTCTAGGGTTTATGTTGGCGCAAGAAAAGGAAGAAGAAAAAGAAGGATTGATTCGCGTGCCTTAGTGACTCCACGTCTTGGGAGACCATCGCCTACATGTCGTCCAAGAGGGCAGGGACATAAGATAGAAGACTGCGAGGTAAACGGCGAGGTATATTTCTCCCGGGCTCAGTTTTCGTTATGTTATGTTTTATTGTGCCATTATGCTTTGCCTTGTCATTTCATGTGTGTTAAATTATTATTTTGATTTGATATCTTAGATAATAATAATTAACTGGACCCTGAACATAAACACAAAAACTGGCGATCCAAATCGTCGTCTTTTCCGCGGTTAGTTAATCCGGAAAGTTACAAGGCCTTTGTGGCTAAGTTGTGACTTGGACTAACTAACATGACGACGAATCGGTCGTTATAGGGATGGGTCTCTATTCGGATTAAATGTTTAATCCGTGGCCATAGAGAGGTCTCTCAGATACGACCACGTGGTTGTCTTGGAAACCGCCAAGCCATAACCAACAAAAACACTGTCCTAGCTCGTTTTAGCATTGAAACCTCCATGAAAAGTTTTGTATTTTTCAACAATGGAGCTACTCTATCTAAGGAGATATGTTTAAATTATCAAAGGAGATAGAGCAGGTAATGGTGGTTCACTTAGGATTGGCTATAGGAAGCCTCATGTATGCTAAAAATGAGACCAAATATCTGTTGTGTCGTGGGTATGGTTAGCAGATATTGGAGTAATCCAGGTCAAGGAAATTGGACTACGGTAAAAGCATATATTAGTGCCTGAGAAGGACTAAGGATTGTATGTTGGTTTACTGGGCAAACCAATCTCCTGTGGGTTATATGGATACAGAATTCCAATCAGATAGGGGCAAATATGAATATTCCTCGAGGTTTTGTGTTTACTTTTAGGAGGTGGAACCATTGTATGGGAGAGTGTCGCGCAGTGGTTGCGTGATGGACTCTACCATGGAAGCTGGATATTTGGCAGCCTATATGGCAGCCAAGAGTGCTACATGGTTCAGGAACCTCAAGATGGACTTTGATGTGATTTTTGGTTTTGCTCAAAACAATCACATTTTGTCGTGATTAAAATGGTGCAATTGCAAACTCGAAGGAATCACGAGTCCATAAGGCAAGTAAACACATAGAACGCAAGTACCACCCAGGAGAGGA
Source organism: Boesenbergia rotunda (assembly GCA_024364735.1). Taxonomy (NCBI): domain Eukaryota; kingdom Viridiplantae; phylum Streptophyta; class Magnoliopsida; order Zingiberales; family Zingiberaceae; genus Boesenbergia; species Boesenbergia rotunda. The sequence continues at coordinate 841,263 of JAGFNQ010002771.1, forward strand.
AAAGCTGTTGATGCCTAGATTACATCAGAAGATGACCTAGGAGGATCATTTTCACTGAGGCATTGGTAGTGAGAGCTTTTAGGCATGTGAAAGATCGAGTGGTCAGATGTATGCTATTTTGAGGACAGCTAAGTCTTTTAGTATAAGTGGGAGATTGTTAGGATGTATACTAAAAGTCTTGCTTTTGGTTAAGAACATCTTCATTTTGAAAGAGAATCACAAAATCACAAGGTGCATATTTATATTAGTATGTGCACAAAATGTCTCATACTTTGCATTGTAGATAACATGGTATGTGGTGACGTACAGAAGATCATGTTATCAGTTCCTTGTAGAAGTATAAGTAAGAGGCTCACAACTGAGATGGAGTTGGACAAACCATCGGGATTGTTGTAGTGTAATTAGGTGTGGTTTATCTTAACCATAGAATTACACTAGTACACTTTGTGTGCATTGAGTAGGACCAAAAGAGTGGTTATCCAATTTTTTACTGACTTCATAAATTAGATTAGACCTCGGTTTTATATTATAGAGTACAATCTCTAAATCCAGAAATAATAACGGGCACATGTAATTAATTATTGTTTCATTGATTTACCAATGGGCGAGATTTATTCTGTTAAATCAATAGGCTCGGTAAGTTGAGAAACAATATTATTTATATGGTGTGCCATTGATTATTGACGGAATCCGTGTCCTGGTGAGTCGGGATGATGATGCCCCTTAATGAGCTCATAAGGTTCATCATGTTAAATCTTGCAAGTGGACTATGGTCCAACATGATGAAAAGGTTGAGTGATACTAGTCAAGGATCAAGAGGATGAATAATTAAAATTGTCAATAATTTAAATTAATCGTCAAGCAGTCGATATCTTAAACACGGGGAGATGGATGACTCATAATAGGTGGAGCCCATATGAAAAGATGGGGTTGGTGAGGAAGTTCAATGGGGATCCTTTAGTTGAATAGATCTCCATTAATGGATCAGATTTAGATCCATTAGCGGGGCAAGACCTAACTCCTCCTCATGGTCCCTACCATAGCCCTATATATACCCCATAGGAGTCATGAAACCAAGGCTAATTAATTGAGAATTAATTCAATTAATCATCAAGCCAAAAACCCTAAAACCTCTCTCTCTCCCTTCTCTCCTAGGTCACCGGTGGAAGGGGAGTTTTCCTCCTCCTTCTTGCATCGTCTCCTTCCCTTGTTCTTTGCATGTGATCATAGGGATAAGGAGGTGCTCCATACCTGTTGGATCGGAGAAAATCGATAGAGGGGGGGGGGGTGAATATCGATATCAAATTTTTCGGAAAACAGAGCAGTTACACAGCGGAAAATAACAAATCAATCGCGAACACAAGTTGGTTTTACTTGGTTCGGACTTGCGGTCGGCTCCTACACCAAGGCCCACGATCCTTAACCATTTATATTGGGCAATTCTATAGTCGTCAAAAGTCTTTTACAAATCGAGTATAGATATAGAACTTAAAATTAAATTTGCAACACTTTTCATAAATTAAATTTATCGACGCCTGAGGTGGATCAAAGTTTGGAGCAGAGGGTCGTCGCCATGCTGGAATCTCGAAGTCAGAGCTTGTTGGAGCGTAGCGCTTGAACGAAAGTGCTTGGAGCGTTCTGAGAGAAGTTGTTTGAAGACTTGGGGGTGAACCCCCTTTTATAGCACCCATAGGGGCGCCTATGTCGATGGGGGCACCTACACGTGGCCTCTCCTGCGCGAACTCTTATCCGCAGGCTCGGTCAGCGCTTATCCACTTCACAGGGGCACTTGGGCTGATGGGGGCACCCGTATGGTCCCGAGCGCCTAAGCTGCTTTGGTCCAGAGGCTTCGTGGCAGTTTGCTTCGTTTGCTTCGATTTAGCCTTGCACTGGGGCACCCGTATCCATCCGGGCACCTAGCACCAGTGAGGCACCTCACTCCATTGAGGCGCCTCAGCTATAGAAACTCATTCCTTCGATCCCTGCAAGGTTAGTTCCAAAACGAAAAGAAGCAAACATGTTAGCTATTATTTACATCCTAAGCTGTCTTGGTTCTGACTTTGGGTCTACCAAATGGAACCCTAGATCGAACCGACGCCTAATGTTCCCTCCTCCGAGAAACGTGTCCTCACCTACTCCTCTCGGGAGAATTTACCTTTTTGCCAACCGGCTCCACCGGTTGGACTTTTGCCCAGCTTTACTCACCAGGTCTTCGTGCCCAGTCCGTGACCAGGTCTTCAGTGCCTAGCTTTACTCACTAGGTCTTCAGTGCCCAGCCCTTGTCCAGGTCTTAGTGCTCAACTTTACTCACCAGGTCTTCGGTGCCCAGCCCTCGGCCAGGTCTTAGTGCCCAGTCCACGATCAGGACTTATTGCCCAACCTTATGTCAAGACTTAGTTGCCCAGCCCACGGCCAGGACTTAGTGCCCAATTCTTAGAACCAGGACTTTGTGCCTAGTGTTCCTAGGACTTTTCCTGCACACATGAGTAACATCGTTAGAGCACCAATAATACTTAACTTTGAACCCTTTGCCAATATCAAAACAAGATTCGATATGGTGCTTCCGGCACCAACAATCTCCCCGTTTTTGATTTATGGCAACACAATTCAAAGTTAAGTAAACATTATAACCTTTAAGAAAAGAAGGTAAAAACCAATTAATTATAGCAGTTTTGAGCAGAGTAAAGTTTATAACCAATGTAGTTTTGAACCGTAAAAAAAATAAATTTTATTTCTCATCCTTCCCCTGCAATCCTGAATGATTGTTTTAAAAACACTTAACTTTGACCTTTCCTCACCCTTTGACATATATCAAAAAAATATTCATGGGTGAACAAAATATCTAATAGGGAGTTTTGAGTTTTTGTAAAACTTCTAAGTTTTTGACAAAGTGTTTTTCAAAAATAGAGTAAAAGCATTTGCATCAACGAAAAACTTTTTACACTTAGACAATTTTCCATTTTGAAAAGTTTTGCAAGCCTAAATTTTGTTAAAAAAAACTTTTACTTACAAGGCTTTGCAAAAAGAATTCTACTAAAAAAATTTTACTTAGGCAAGATTTTGAAGCCAAATTTCCCTTAAAAATGTTTTCACTTTGAGAATTGGGAAAAAATTTGTTTACTAGAAAAAATTTTGCACACTTAGAAGAATTTGCTTGGAAGCACTTTAGGCATTCTGTAAAACAAAATCTTTAAGAAATTTCTAGACAAGTTTTTCACCAAAAAACTTTACTTAGAAACATTTGTCAAAATTTTCAAAAAGTGTTTGCTCAGACAAATTTTGTTTACTAAGGAAAATTTTACTTAAGAAAAAAGCATGTACAAAAAAAATTTGAAACACTTAGACATACTTAGAAAATTTTGAAGCATTAGAAATACTTGAAATCACTTGAAGTATTTTGACATTACTTTGAAATTTTAACAGCACTTAGCCCTTAAAAAAATTTGAAGTACTTAGAAATTTTTGCTTTACTTTTTGAAAAAAAGATAAAAATTTAAATATTCTTAAAAAAATTTCCTTTCTCTCTTTCTTTCTCTCCCCCTTAATGTGAAACTCTTCTCCTTATGTTTTAGACCATTTCCAATTGCAAAACTAAAACATTTCACAAAGCTCCCTCATGATTTGAAATTTTCCTCTTGAAGCTTTTCGAATGAATACTTGAAAAGAGTTCTAAGTATAAACATACTCATAAGTTTAGTTTGAAATGATATTTTGAAACAAAATTTTCTGGGTATCACAAAGGAGATTCTAAGTTAGAAAAACCTTAGGTTAAAGTGAAAATATTTTTGAGAGCTTCTAAGATAAACTTTCTTTGAAAAGGGGGAAAAAGTTTAAGGAAGAATTTAATTTTCACTTTTTCTACTCTCCCCCTTGGACATATATCAATAAAGAACTTTTGAAAAATATATTTTGAAAGAAATTTAAATTTGTGTATCGGAGCTTATGAGTCTTGAAAATATAAAAATTTTAGCGAAAAAATAATCCTAAGTAAAATAATGATAATTTCTAAGTAACAAAATTTTGAAAGAATGAAGAATTGATGCTCAAAAATAGAATTGGAGTCAAGTGTATATTCTTATTGAGTCCATGCATGATAAGCAACAAAAAATATTTAATTAATAAGTATACTTGTTTTGAATATTTTGAAAAATGCAAATACTTTAGAAAAAAATGCAAGTACTTTTGAACAATATTATGCATTTTTTGAAAAAATATTAGTACTATTGAGAAATATTATACATTTTTTTAAAAAATACCAATACTTTTGAAACATAATATTTTGCTTGACTTGGTTTCTTTTCCAATCTGATACAATCCTAGGAAACCTTGTTAACTACAAAGGCATTTTCCTAAGTGTCCTGGAAATTCTCCAAACTCAAGAAAATATTATTTCAAAAGGTATTTCAAAAATAATTTTATAAGCCACAAAAACATTTTAAAATAATAATATTTTGAAAGACAAATTACTTATGTTTTCGATAAAATTTTGAAAATATAGTGTATGAAAACATATTATTTTGAAATATTTAATAACTCTTTTAATTTGACCTCCCCCTAAACTTGACCCAGTCCTAGGAAGCTTGTTGACCACAAGTACTCTTCCTCTGAGTCTTTAGGATTTGGTACAAATCATAAGAATTATCTACCAATTCCAAAAACTGATTGCCAGGCAAAGTTTTTGAAAAATGTTTTTCTTTTGACTTAAACTCCCCCTAAATTTGACACATCCTGACAGATTCTAGGAGTTATTGTAGTCATAAAGATGATTTCCTCTATGTCTTTAGGGTTTATTAAAATCAAAAGAATAGTTTTGAATAACAGTATGATAATTTTTAAGAAGTTAATTTTAGAAAAATCAATTTGGAATGAAGGTAATTTTTAAAGCATAAGCCCCATTTTCGTAGAACATGATAATGGTTTTAAAGCACAAGGTTTTTGAAGCATCTGAATTTTATTTTATTTTTTAAAAAAACTCCCACTGTATCTGATACCATCCGACTCTATCTAAGTGCCTTAAGGGACTTCAGTGTTAACCAAGTTTGATTGTTTAGTAATTAAGTTAATCAAGTCCTAGATCATAGTTTGATGAGTTCATTAAAGTGAATTTTGAAAGAAAATGTAAGATTTTAAACATTAATGAACTAATGACAAAAAAAAGCATGTTAACCAGAAATCATATTATAGCAAAAAACATAGCAAGATTAACTTTGACAAAGGTATCTAAGATTTAGTTAAAATTTGTGTTAGATTCAAATTTATCAAATAGTAAATTGAATTTGATTTTCAATAATCGGCTTCCAGGTATTGGCGAGGCACAAGGCCTTCTTTGGTCGTAGCCTTATTGGAGCAACAACCCTTTCCTCGACAAAGTCTTTTACTGAAACTTCATCTTCAAGTTACTTCTTGAAAGATTTTGGTCTAACTAGTTTGGGTCTTGAATCGGTAGTTTCGGCTAGTTCCACCAGACTAAACAAACCAAGTAGGACATACTTGACCTTATTAGAAGGGCTTCCCTAACGTACTATCATCTCACCTCCACCCAATACTATGTTGTTCAAATTTTAATTAAACCGTTTGTCCTTAAACTATCCAATTTTAAATCCAAGCATAAAAAAACTAAGTAAAATTATAATGAGGGGAAATTTTTGGATTTTCTAAGTTAGCAAGATTATTAATTAGTTTTTCTAGTATATCAATTTTAATTTTCAAAGTCTCATTTTCTTGTCTTAACATTTTGAAATTTGAATTTATTAATATACATGATTTAATTAAGTTACTTAGGCATGTGTCCATATCTAAATTTGACCAAGAGTGATTAAGTAAACTATCAGCATTCATGGTAAAGAGTGGATTTTCATATAAATTAAAGTTACCCATCTTGGTAGGTTGTCATGGATCTTTGGCTCTTCTATCTGTGTATTCATCTTTGTATTACCCAAACTCCTAACACTTGAAGCATTGGATGCAACTTTTGTCCTTTCGTGCTTTTGGAACTGGTTCCTTTGTCGCCGTCGATGGTGTCATTCGTATCTTACGAGTAGGACACTTACTTTTGTAGTGCCCTCTCTCCCTGCATGTGTAACAAATTATTTGATTTTTAACATTTGAATTTACACTTTTACCTTTTGATTCCTTATTGGGAATCTCCCCCATGATTCTTGCCGCCTTGGATCTAGATGTTGGGACCGGGTGCATGTCGACAAGGATACGGGTTCGTAAAATTTTAAATTTTTACGTGCAGCGGAAGAATTAGCATAAAATAATTTCCTAAATTATTTCAACCACGTATCTAGCATGCAACCTTATGGTGTGTGGACATAATCATAAAATAAAACTTTGCGGAAAAAGTAAACTAATTTACATTATACCTCTCGTAACTCGAAGTAAGGGACGAGATTCAACCGTAGCGTCCCTTGGAAGCTCCGCCTCTATTCGCGTCCACGCCGAGTTCTCTTCGGGATGACTTCGCAAAGTCACGAGTTTTGTGCCGACGAGAACTACTAGATTCTCTAAAGGCACAACTAGAACAACAAGAGAAAAGAATGGAAACTAACCAACAAGTTAACGGAATCAAAATTCCGAGAAGGAGGGAGATGTGATCCGCTTCTTCTTCTTCTTGTTTGGCTTCTCCTTGGTGATCCTTGCTCACGCCAACCACTTGGAGGGATGAGGGTGCGCCGGCCCTAACTTGGACAAGGGGAGCCGGCTCTAATCCTTAAGCAGGGCGCCGGCCCTAAAGGGAAGAGAGGGAGAAGAGAATAAGAGAGAGAGGGAGAGAATTATCTCTTGATAGCTCTATATCAATTAAGATTTCTAGGCTTGCCTTTGGTTCCTTTATATAGTAGTCTCTCCCTCGCCAAGTCTCTCTTTTAACGGAATTAACGGAATTAGTTATCATAAGAAATTTATCCTATAAATTCTCTTATAAATTATTCCGTTTAAACCAAATTTTATTATAACTAACTTTATAATAAAACAAATACTTCTTCTCCTTTTATTATGAAATAAATTTTATAAGAAATTTATAAACTTTCTTATTATGGAAAAATCAATTCATAATTGATTTTATAAAATTAAAATAAACCATTCCATGGATCATTTTAATTTCCATAAAAAGAATAAATTTCTATAAATTTATTTATATAAATTTCTTTATACAAATTTATTTATCCATAAAACAAATCCTTCTCTCTTTTTAATTATGGAATAAATTTTATAAGAAATTTATAAACTTTCTTATTATGGAAAAATCAATTCATAATTGATTTTATAAAATTAAAATAAACCATTCCATGGATCATTTTAATTTCCATAAAAAGAATAAATTTCTATAAATTTATTTATATAAATTTCTTTACACAAATTTATTTATCCATAATTTATAAAACAAATCGCGCTAGATTTATTTTATTAATTAAACCAATTAAATTGGTTTCTTCCCTTTAATGTGGCCGGCCATCCAAAGGGGTTTGGCACCCTCTTTGGCCGGCCAAACCAAGCCAAACCGATTGCGAATTAAACTCATTTAATTCGCCTAATAAGCCTTCAAAAGACTTAGCCATTTTAAGTTTCCGTTGCGCCTCTGATTAACTCAGATTCGACTTATTTCTCTTGATTGGAAAATCCAATTTTCAACTCGTTTTAAATCCCTCGGATTACTCGTAGTGCGTGTGACTAAATAGGCTTTCGATTTATGTTGGCCGTCTATAATCCACTAATTATAGAACGATCATGAGTGGCACCTAGTAGTACATCATGACCCCCAATTAATCGAAAGATCAACGATTGACCTCAGAAGTAATTCTGAAACCCTTCAGCAGCTCTAATGAATCGTGCCCCATTCCTTTCACCATCTTATACCCATTTGGTTCAGGACACGGTCTATTTGTGTCAGTCCCCACTAGGCTGACTACGTCACACCTAGCCCAAGTAGTGTCTTTCTCGTCCTTTGGATTTTTAATTACTCTCATGTATTTAAGAGACTCATACTCTAAACATGATATGCTCTGGCCATAGGCTTTGAGTAACAATCCGACGATAGGCCTGGGTATACATCTCCTCGCAAGGAGTGGTGAATCCTTTGTAGGCTATTCAAACATCTTCGGGCACTTCGGCTTATACCCAACCATCCTGGGTCCACACCTCCTTGGAGATGCTTGCTTAAGATGTTAAAGTATAAGTCTCCATGACCAAGATGACTTGAACCGCAAGTCAAAGGAACATCGCACTTAAGCTGCGGTAAGAACTTCATTGACATATCTATATGTAGATTACCATATGAAGTTTTACAGCTAGTCACTCCAATGAACTAGTTCCCTTAACTAGCATCCATGTTTATCTCCGGACATCCCAATGTCACCAGCCAGTGAGAATCAGCTGATTAGAGAATAACCCATGCTAGTCTCAACAGAATTGATAGTGTCTGTTTTTATCAATTCATCGACTAGAGATATTTTTAATACTTCACAATTGCACATGTAGAGATAATCACTAGTTGTGATCCCATCACAAATTCTCTTATGCTGTGAATTGTATTGTGGACATTCAGTAGATGAGTTTAAGATCCCAATCAAATACACAAACATGTATACTCAAATAGTGAATTATCATTTATTAAAATAAATGTTTACAACCATAAGGCGATTGCCTTAGGACACTTCTCTCATATCACTAACAAACTCCCACTTGGCCTAATGCCAATCGCTACGGTATCCAATACCACAGGCTCTAACATGACCCTCAAACTTGCTCTGAGGCAAGGCCTTAGTTACAGGATCCGCTAAATTCCTTTCAGTGGGAATTTTCTCAATTTGTATATCATTCCTACTTATAATCTCTCTTATCAGATGATAGCGGCGAAGCACGTGTTTGGATCGCTGATGAGACCTTGGTTCCTTTGCTTGTGCAATAGCTCCATTGTTGTCGCAATAAACCGGTATTGCTTCATTAATGGTTGGAACCTCACCAAGTTTCGAGACAAACTTCTTGATCCAGACTGCTTCCGTGGTATAATCCGCTACGGTGTCTTGTTTGAACCTTTTCCAACTTACTGCGCCTCCATTCAAAGTAAATACGTATCCAGACTGAGATTTGGAGTCATCCTTATCTGTCTGGAAACTGACATCCGTATACTCACGTATTACTATATCTCCTTCTCCATATATTAGGAACACATCCTTAGTTCTTCTTAAGTACTTAAGGATTGTCTTGACAGCCGCCCAATGATCCATTCCTGGATCCGACTGGTATCTGCTTGTGACGCTCAAAGCATACGATACATCGGGCCTTGTACATAACATAGCATACATGACAGATCCTATCGCGGATGCATAGGGAATCTTATTCATGCAAATCCTCTCATCTTCTGTGCGCGGACACATAGACTTTGAAAGGTTGATCCCATGCCTGATGGGAAGGTAACCTTTCTTGGATTCCGACATGCTAAACCTTTTTAGCACTCGGTCTATATATGTAGACTGCGAAAGACCAAGCAACCGTTTTGATCTATCTCTATAGATTCTAATCCCAAGGATATAGGTTGCTTCTCCCAGGTCTTTCATGGAGAAAGTTTTGGACAACCAAATTTTAACTGTCTGTAAAACTGATATATCGTTTCCTATAAGTAAATGTCATCGACATATAATACTAGGAATACGACTGCACTCCCACTAACCTTCTTGTACACACAAGGTTCGTCAGGATTTTGTGAGAAATCAAACTCTTTGATTGTCTCATCAAAACGGATGTTCCAGCTCCTAGATGCTTGCTTCAGTCCATATATGGATCGTCGAAGCTTGCATACTTTGGTTTTATCAACCGATGTGAAACCTTCAGGTTGTATCATGTATACATCCTCAAGCAGGTTTCCATTAAGGAAAGCTGTTTTCACATCCATTTCCATATCTCATAATCATAATGAGCTGCTATGGCTAGGAGCATCCGAATGATTTAAGCATAGCTACTGGCGAATAGGTTTCGTCATAATCAATTCCTTGTTTTTGACGATATCCTTTTGCCACTAATCTAGCCTTAAAGGTAACAACATTACCTTCCATGTCGGTTTTCTTCTTGAAAACCCACTTGCACCCTATGGGCTTAATCCCTTCAGGTGGGTTAACAAGTCCCATACTTGATTTTCGTACATGGAATCCATTTCCGACTTCATGGCTTCAGCCATTTGTCCCTTTCTGAACATTTCAGAACATCTTCATAACTGATAGGTTCGTCATCGCTTATGAGTAACACGTCGTTCGATTCACTTATGAGAAATCCGTATCTCTCTGGAATATTGCGTGTCCTATCAGACCTACGAAGAGGTGGTGTTGTTTTAGGTTCAACTGATAGCTCATCATTATGAGGTATTGGTTGTGGGTCTAGACTAGGTGTCTCTGTAATGTCTATTGGAGTTTCTTGAACTTCATCAAGTTCAATGCCACTCCCACTGTTTTCTTGTAAAAGAAATTCTTTTTCTAGAAATACAGCATGCCTTGAAACAAACACCTTTTGTTCCAAGGGATGATAGAATTGGTAACCCTTCGTTTCCTTAGGGTATCCAATAAATAGACATTTATCAGACTTAGCATCCAATTTGTCTGATACAGTCCGCTTCACATAAGCGGGACAACCCCATATCTTAAGGTGAGTTAAGTGAGGTTTCTTACTATTCCATATCTCATATGGAGTAGTAGAGACTACCTTGGTCGGGACTCTGTTTAGTAAGTAAATAGCTGTCTTAAGTGCATAGTCCCAAAAGGATTTTGGAAGAGTTGCATGATTCATTATCGACCTAACCATGTCCATCAAGGTTCGGTTGCGCCTCTCAGATACACCATTATGCTGTGGTGTATACGGCGGAGTCCATTGGGACAGTATCTCATTGTCCCTAAGATAATCTTAAAACTCTTGACTTAAGTATTCACCACCCCGATCGGATCGAAGTATCTTAATACTTTTGCCAAATTGTTTCTCTACTTCATTTCTGAACTCTTTGAATTTCTCAAAGGCTTCAGATTTGTGTTTCATCAAGAACACATACCCGAATCGTGAGTGATCATCGATAAAGGTTATGAAGTAGCTATAGCCTCCTTGTGCAAGAGTTGACATTGGTCCACATACATCAGTATGTATTAGACCAAGCAAATCTCCCACTGGATTACCTTTTCCAAAAAAGGGTAATTAGGTCATCTTGCCTTTTAAGCATGATTCGCATGTATCAAATGAACCGGGTTCAAATGATTCCAGAATTCCACATCGGTGTAATTCGGTTATGCGTTTCTTACTTATATGGCCAAGACGGCAATGCCAAGTGTAGGAGTCTATTCGACTATCTATTCGAGCACGTTTGTTGCTAACTTCGATATTGAAAACGTCACTGGATAAATCTAACGTGTAGATGCCATTGCACAAAGTTCCATTTCCATAAAGAACGCCATTTAAAGTTATGTAACAACAATTGTTACTAAAAGTTAAATGATAACCCTTTTCATTCAAGCATGAAATGGATACAATGTTCTTTATTAACGAAGGAACGAAATAACAATTATCCAATTCTAAGACACGTCCAGTGGGGAGCTTTAGCAAATATGTTCCGATGGCAACAGCAGCAATCTTTGCTCCGTTTCCAACTCGCAAATTCGCTTCTCCTTTGACGAGTCTTCTTCTATTCCTTAGCCCCAGTATGTCATTACATATATGTGAGCTACACCCAGTATCATGTACCCAAGTGTTTGAGGAAATAGAGTGACATTCAATAACGAAGATACTTGAAGAGGATGGGGCATCGGATGCCTTCTCTTTCAAGGACTCAAGATAAATCTTGCAGTTTCTTCGCAAGTGACCCTCCTTGCCACAGTGATGGCAAGTGCCTTTTAGGGTATTTTCAGTCTTTTTGGCCTTTTTCTCCTTTCCCTTATTCTGTTCTTTGGCCTTCCTCTTTGAACCTTTCTTCGAGGAACCAACTAACAGTACCGTCTTTAGATCCTGCTTCACAGAAGGCTTTAAAGTCTTCAGCATGTTGAGCAACTCAGGAAACTGGTCTGGAGTTGCACTTTTGGGAGGACGGTTGGGAAGTTGATCTTCAAGGACATTAGCAAGCTTCTTTGCCTTGAGGACTGTCCTCAGGTTTTGAAGCCAGTCCATGAAGTTCGGCCCAGTCAGTTTATTGGTGTCCAAAATGGAACGCAAGTTTAGGGAAGACATGATCGAGTGATTAACCTAGAAATACAAATTGAGTTTATGTGAGAAGAATGATTAAAGAATGTATCATTATACATTAATAAAATCCTATTTATTTTTTCAAATTGAATAACCCTTTTTATCAATTCGGGAGATCGCAGGAACATCTCCAAATAGGTTGATATCCAACCATAGATAAGAACGACCATGGCTGTGGCCATCAAGTTATTCTTAGCTATGAAGGTAGGTAATTATACCGATCACATATCACATATATGTAACTATCACTTTATGCTATCAACTAATTGAATGTTTGCATAAATCATTGGGTTGTTAACTCATTAACAAGTATGTAACCATATACATAGCACCCAACTGCACCTCTCTTTACATCGACCTTGGCTGTGGCACAACAAAACGATGCTCCGAGCTTAAGACTGACCCATTAATCAAGAAATAGTTTTAATATGGTTGGAGCTCATTCAACCGTTTAGTCAGGCTTGGATGTGTCCAACAACCAAAACTAAGGATTGACCTCTGACTCCAACTATATTATTCATAAACTAATTCCATGGTTTGAACATGTTGAGGTTCAAGCCGGGCATGGATGTGTCCATCAACCCAAACGAGAAACAAAACTCCAATTCTAACCATATTAATGGAAGGTGTTAGCCTTAATATTTTGTAAGGGGTTTTGGGACTCATCCTTTCTTTTCAAAGCACGTTCATGACATATAAATATGTCATGACTAACGATTTCCTTAATAAAGTATGTATGTGACTTAAGTTATCAAGTCTCATTAATTGAATTAGGAACCGGATTTCCTAATTCTAATTTCATACTTTATTGAAGGAATTGTTTTGGGAAACAATTTCCTAAATTGTCATAATCAATTTCGGAAATAATATGTTTAAGACTTTGATTTCTCTAAATCAAATCTTATTAAATTAAGAGACAATTCCCTTAATTCAACGACATATTATTTTCATGAAAATCTCTTTTAAGAAACTCTATAGGAAACCATTTTCCTAATTAATTTTGGAGACAACAATATGTAAGAGCATCACCTCTTCAAACATATTTTACTCATGGATTTAATTAATTACAACAAATCGTTTTCTAAGGGTGGCTCCCCGAGGCTCAGATACCCAAAGAAAAGTAATTTGTCGTAAATCCAATTTGGATGGCTCCCCGAGGCTCAATCCAAATTAAACATGACAATTTCAATTTTAAAATTGGGAAATTAAATTACAACAACTAACTTTAAATTGGACGGCTCCCCGAGGCTCAATCCAAAATAAAGAATTTTGTTGTCAATTTAAAAACCAATTCAAATTTAATTGTCAATTAACTGTCCATGAATTTGTCTAGACTTTCTTAAAAGAAAGTGTCCAAAATTGCGAGATTTCATAAATAGGTTTTCAGAATAATTGTAAGTTTCTGGTACAAAGAAAACTTACATATTTCTAAAATTGGAAAATTTCTAAAATAGAAAAATTTCCAAAATTGGAAAGTTTCCAAAGATGGGAAATTTTCACAATTATTATAAAATTTCAGAAACTATAAAATTTCAAATGTTTGCGAAATTTCATGAGGATTTCCAAACTTTGAAATTCCTAAATCTAAAATTTATTATAATTTGAAAGTTTCCATAATTGAAAATTTTTTCCGAAATTGAGATCATGACAAAGTTTTCCACAAAACAATTATATGATTATGTCGAACACTAACCGGCTCTGATACCACTGTTGGGACCGGGTGCATGTCGACAAGGATACGGGTTCGTAAAATTTTAAATTTTTACGTGCAGCGGAAGAATTAGCATAAAATAATTTCCTAAATTATTTCAACCACGTATCTAGCATGCAACCTTATGGTGTGTGGACATAATCATAAAATAAAACTTTGTGGAAAAAGTAAACTAATTTACATTATACCTCTCGTAACTCGAAGTAAGGGACGAGATCCAACCGTAGCGTCCCTTGGAAGCTCCGCCTCTATTCGCGTCCACGCCGAGTTCTCTTCGGGATGACTTCGCAAAGTCACGAGTTTTGTGCCGACGAGAACTACTAGATTCTCTAAAGGCACAACTAGAACAACAAGAGAAAAGAATGGAAACTAACCAACAAGTTAACGGAATCAAAATTCCGAGAAGGAGGGAGATGTGATCCGCTTCTTCTTCTTCTTGTTTGGCTTCTCCTTGGTGATCCTTGCTCACGCCAACCACTTGGAGGGATGAGGGTGTGCCGGCCCTAACTTGGACAAGGGGAGCCGGCCCTAATCCTTAAGGAGGGCGCCGGCCCTAAAGGGAAGAGAGGGAGAAGAGAATAAGAGAGAGAGGGAGAGAATTATCTCTTGATAGCTCTATATCAATTGGGAATTCTAGGCTTGCCTTTGGTTCCTTTATATAGTAGCCTCTCCCTCGCCAAGTCTCTCTTTTAACGGAATTAACGGAATTAGTTATCATAAGAAATTTATCCTATAAATTCTCTTATGAATTATTCCGTTTAAACCAAGTTTTATTATAACTAACTTTATAATAAAACAAATACTTCTTCTCCTTTTATTATGGAATAAATTTTATAAGAAATTTATAATCTTTCCTATTATGGAAAAATCAATTCATAATTGATTTTATAAAATTAAAATAAACCATTCCATGGATCATTTTAATTTCCATAAAAAGAATAAATTTCTATAAATTTATTTATATAAATTTCTTTATACAAATTTATTTATCCATAAAACAAATCCTTCTCTCTTTTTAATTATGGAATAAATTTTATAAGAAATTTATAAACTTTCTTATTATGGAAAAATCAATTCATAATTGATTTTATAAAATTAAAATAAACCATTCCATGGATCATTTTAATTTCCATAAAAAGAATAAATTTCTATAAATTTATTTATATAAATTTCTTTACACAAATTTATTTATCCATAATTTATAAAACAAATCGCGCTAGATTTATTTTATTAATTAAACCAATTAAATTGGTTTCTTCCCTTTAATGTGGCCGGCCATCCAAAGGGGTTTGGCACCCTCTTTGGCCGGCCAAACCAAGCCGAACCGATTGCGAATTAAACTCATTTAATTCGCCTAATAAGCCTTCAAAAGACTTAGCCATTTTAAGTTTCCGTTGCGCCTCTGATTAACTCAGATTCGACTTATTTCTCTTGATTGGAAAATCCAATTTTCAACTCATTTTAAATCCCTCGGATTACTCGTAGTGCGTGTGACTAAATAGGCTTTCGATTTATGTTGGCCGTCTATAATCCACTAATTATAGAACGATCATGAGTGGCACCTAGTAGTACATCATGACCCCCAATTAATCGAAAGATCAACAGTTGACCTCAGAAGTAATTCTGAAACCCTTCAGCAGCTCTAATGAATCGTGCCCCATTCCTTTCACCATCTTATACCCACTTGGTTCAGGACACGGTCTATTTGTGTCAGTCCCCACTAGGCTGACTACGTCACACCTAGCCCAAGTAGTGTCTTTCTCGTCCTTTGGATTTCTAATTACTCTCATGTATTTAAGAGACTCATACTCTAAACATGATATGCTCTGGCCAGAGGCTTTGAGTAACAATCCGACGATAGGCCTGGGTATACATCTCCTCGCAAGGAGTGGTGAATCCTTTGTAGGCTGTTCAAACATCTTCGGGCACTTCGGCTTATACCCAACCATCCTGGGTCCACACCTCCTTGGAGATGCTTGCTTAAGATGTTAAAGTATAAGTCTCCATGACCAAGATGACTTGAACACCGCAAGTCAAAGGAACATCGCACTTAAGCTGCGGTAAGAACTTCATTGACATATCTATATGTAGATTACCATATGAAGTTTTACAGCTAGTCACTCCAATGAACTAGTTCCCTTAACTAGCATCCATGTTTATCTCCGGACATCCCAATGTCACCAGCCAGTGAGAATCAGCTGATTAGAGAATAACCCATGCTAGTCTCAACAGAATTGATAGTGTCTGTTTTTATCAATTCATCGACTAGGGATATTTTCAATACTTCACAATTGCACATGTAGAGATAATCACTAGTTGTGATCCCATCACAAATTCTCTTATGCTGTGAATTGTATTGCAGACATTCAGTAGATGAGTTTAAGATCCCAATCAAATACACAAACATGTATACTCAAATAGTGAATTATCATTTATTAAAATAAATGTTTACAACCATAAGGCGATTGCCTTAGGACACTTCTCTCATATCACTAACACTAGACTCATCTTCTGATTCTGGTTTGGATTCGGCTTCGGATTCGGGTTCAGACTCTGACTCAACTATTTGTGCTTGGATCGAGAGTGCAAGTAACTTAGGTGATCTTCTTCTTCTTCGTCTGATTCATCTGATGATTCGAACATCACACCTTCAAAGACCTCAATGTCGGAGCTCTCTTTGTGTAGGTTGATTAGCTTCTCCCACATCTCTTTAGCACATTCGAATGGTTCGATCTGCTTCAATTCTTCATTAGTTAGACCACATTGTAGGATTGCAGTCGCCTTTGCATCTGCCTCAATCTTCCTCAGAATTGGTTCGTCCAATTTATCCCAGGCGATCGACAATCCATCTTCTGTAGGTACCGTAAACCCTGTTTGGATTATCATCCATAAATTCAGATGAGTCTTTAGGTGGGATT
This sequence comes from Boesenbergia rotunda, assembly GCA_024364735.1. Classification (NCBI taxonomy): domain Eukaryota; kingdom Viridiplantae; phylum Streptophyta; class Magnoliopsida; order Zingiberales; family Zingiberaceae; genus Boesenbergia; species Boesenbergia rotunda. The sequence continues at coordinate 858,105 of JAGFNQ010002771.1, forward strand.
CCATTAGACCCTTCCAGGTTTTGAAGTTCTCACCAAAGAATAGGGGTGGACGAACACTATTCCATTCTTGATTGGCCATTAAAAATAATCCTTGCACACAAAAGAAATAACAGAAATGTACCAAGACTTGGTCTTGGATTAGTAGTGCGGGAGAGAGAAAAAAAATAGGCTCAAAAGGTGTTGCACGAATTTTGAGGTAAAATTATAATAAAATAATAAAAAATTTATGACAAATTTTTTGAAAATATTGGCTTTATCAATTCTAATTAATGGTGAAAAAAAATAAGACTTCAATGTTGAGAAAAAATTTGCTCGAATTAAGGTAGCACGAATTTCGAGAAAAATATTAAAATAATAATAAAAAAGGTTATGACAAATTTTTAAAAGTTGATCGTTAAATCAATTCTGACTTATGGTGAAAATATAAGAATTTAAAATTGAAAAGCGAAAATGATCGAGTGGTGTTGCACTAACCTCGATTAACGAGAAAGACAAGAAATAAAATTAAAAATGTCGTAAATCCAAAAAAAACTTTTAAACTGGTGGTTGCACCAAGTTTGACCCACCCGCTCTGATACCACTTGTTGGATCGGAGAAAATCGATAGAAGGGGGGTGAATATCGATATTAAATTTTTTGGAAAATATAGTAGTTACACAGCGGAAAATAACAAATCAATCGCGAACACAAGTTAGTTTTACTTGGTTCGGAGTTGCGGTGGGCTCCTACTCCAAGGCTCACAGTCCTTGACCGTTTACGTTGGGCAATTCTATAGTCGTCAAAAGTCTTTTACAAATCGAGTACAGATATAGAACTGAAAATTAAATTTGCAACACTTTTCGTAAATTAAATTTACCGACGCCCGAGGTGGATCGAAGTTCGGAGCAGAGGGTCATCGTCGGCGTAGAAATCTCGAAGTCGGAGCTTGTCAGAGCATAGCGCTTGAACGAATGTGCTTGGAGCGTTGTGAGCGACGTTGTTTGAAGCCTTGGGGGTGAACCCCGTTTTATAGCACCCATAGGGGCGCCTGTGTCGATGGGGGCGCCTACACGTGGCCTCTCCTGTGCGAACTCTTATCCGCAGGCTCGGTCAACGCTTATCCTCTTTACAGGGGCACCTGGGCTGATGGGGGCGCTCGTATGGTACCGAGCGCCTGAGCTGCTTTGGTATAGAGGCTTCGTGGCAGTTTGCTTCGTTTGCTTCGGTTTAGCCTTCCACTGGGGCGCCTGTATCCATCCGGGCGCCTAGCACCAGTGAGGCGCCTCACTCCATTGAGGCGCCTCTGTTAGTGATATGAGAGAAGTGTCCTAAGGCAATCGCCTTATGGTTGTAAACATTTATTTTAATAAATGATAATTTACTATTTGAGTATACATGTTTGTGTATTTGATTGGGATCTTAAACTCATCTACTGAATGTCCGCAATACAATTCACAACATAAGAGAATTTGTGATGGGATCACAACTAGTGATTATCTCTACATGTGCAATTGTGAAGTATTGAAAATATCCCTAGTCGATGAATTGATAAAAACGGACACTATCAATTCTGTTGAGACTAGCATGGGTTATTCTCTAATCAGCTGATTCTCACTGGCTGGTGATATTGGGATGTCCGGAGATAAACATGGATGCTAGTTAAGGGAACTAATTCATTGGAGTGACTAGCTGTAAAACTTCATATGGTAATCTACATATAGATAAGTCAATGAAGTTCTTACCGCAGCTTAAGTGCGATGTTCCTTTGACTTGCGGTGTTCAAGTCATCTTGGTCATGGAGACTTATACTTTAATATCTTAAGCAAGCATCTCCAAGGAGGTGTGGACCCAGGATGGTTGGGTATAAGCCGAAGTGCCCGAAGATGTTTGAACAGCCTACAAAGGATTCACCACTCCTTGTGAGGAGATGTATACCCAGGCCTATCGTCGGATTGTTACTCAAAGCCTTTGGCCAGAGCATATCATGTTTAGAGTATGAATCTCTTAAATACATGAGAGTAATTAGAAATCCAAAGGACGAGAAAGACACTACTTGGGCTAGGTGTGACGTAGTTAGCCTAGTAGGGACTGACACACACAGACCATGTCCTGAACCAAGTGGGTATAAGATGGTGAAGGGAATGAGACACGATTCATTAGAGCTGCTGAAGGGTTTCAGAATTATATCTGAGGTCAACCGTTGATCTTTCGATTAATTGGGGATCATGATGTACTACTAGGTGTCACTCATGATCGTTCTATAATTGGTTAATTATAGACGGCTAACATAATTCGAAAGTCTATTTAGTCACACGCACTACGAGTAATCCGAGTGATTTAAAATGAGTTGAAAATTGGATTTTCCGATCAAGAGAAATACGTCGAATCTGAATTTATCAGAGGCGCACGGGAAGCTTAAAATGGCTAAGTCTTTTGAAGGCTTATTGGGCGAATTAAATGAGTTTAATTCGCGAGGGTTTGGCTTGTTGTGGCCGGCCAAAGAGGGTATCCATCCTCTTTGGTTTGGCCGGCCCACTACAAGGAGAGAAAACCAATTTATTTGGTTTATTTTATAAAATAAATCAAGCGCGATTTGTTTTATAAAATTATGGATAAATAAATCTATATAAAGAAATTTATATAAAGAGATTTATATAAAGAAATTTATAGAAATTTATTCTTTTTATGGAAATTAAAATGAACCATGGATCAGTTTATTTTAATTTTATAAAATCAATTATGAATTGATTTTTCCATGATAAGAAAAATTTATAAATTTCTTGTAAATTTTATTCCATAATTAAAAGGAGAGATGTATTTGTTTTATTATAAAGTTAGTTATAATAAAACTAGGCATAACGGAATAATTCACAAGAAAATTTATAAGATAAATTTCTTATGAAAATTTATTCTGTTAATTCCGTTAAAGGGGAGACTTGGCAAGGGAGAGGCTACTATATAAAGGAACCAAAGGCAAGCCATGAATTCTAATCAATTAATCAAGAGATTAACTCTCTCCCTCTCTCTCTCTTAATCTCTCCCTCTCCTTCTCCTTTCCTCCTAGGGCCGGCGCCCTCCTCTACTTGCTAGGGCCGGCGCACATCCACCCTAGGGTCGGCGCACCACCCTCCCTTGAGGTTGCCGTGGGTCATCATCATCAAGGAGAAGCCAACCAAGAAGAAGAAGAAGCGGATCGCAACTCCTTCTTTCCCGGAATTAAGATTCCGTTTCTTGGTGGTTATTTTCCTTTCTTCTCTCTTGATCTTCTAGTTGTGCCTTTAGAGAATCTAGTAGTTCTCGTCGGCACAAAACTCGTGACTTTGCGAAGTCATCCCGAAGAGAACTCGGCGTGGACGCGAATAGAGGCGGAGCTTCCAAGGGACGCTACGGTTGGATCTCGTCCCTTACTTCGAGTTACGCGAGGTATTGAAGTAAATTAGTTTACTTTTCACAAAATTTTAATTTATGATCATGTCCACACATCATAAGGTCGCATGCTAGATACGTGGTTGAAAGTAATTTAAGAAATTATTTATGCTAATTCTTCCGATGCACGTAAATATTTTAAAATTTACGAACCCGTATCCTTGTCAACATGCACCCGGTCCCAACAGCCTCAGCTGCAGAAACTCATTCCTTCGATCCCTGCAACCAAGGTTAGTTCCAAAACAAAAAGAAGCAAACATGTTAGCCATTATTTACAGCCTAAGTTGTCTTGGTTCTGACTTTGGGTCTCCCAAATGGAACCCTAGGTCGAACTGACGCCTAATGTTTCCTCCTCCGGGGAACGCGTCCTCACTACTCCTCTCGGGAGAATTTACCTTTTTGCCAACCGGCTCCTCCGGTTGGACTTTTGGCTAGCTTTACTCACCAGGTCTTCGTGCCTAGTCCGTGACCAGGACTTAGTGCCCAGCTTTACTCACCAGGTCTTTGGTGCCCAGCCCTTGGCCAGGTCTTAGTGCCCAACTTTACTCACCAGGTCTTCGGTGACCAGCCCTCAGCCAGGTCTTAGTACCCAGTCCACGACCAGGACTTATTGCCCAACCTTATGTCAGGACTTAGTTGCCCAGCCCACGGTCAGGACTTAGTGCCCAATTCTTAGAACCAGGACTTCGTGCCTAGTGTTCCTAGGACTTTTCCTGCACACTTGAGTAACATCGTTATAGCACCAATAATACTTAACTTTGACCCCTTTGCCAATATCAAAACAAGATTCGATGTGGTGCTTCCGGCACCAACAATACCTCCTTGTGAGGTGCGCAGCAGCAAGGAAAGGAGGGAGAGGCGCCAGGGACAAGGCCTTGGGCGACTCCGGTAGTAGTGGAGGAGGAGCTTTCAGTGCGAGGAGAAGAAGTTGCTTCTTCTCTTCCTTTCTACTTCCTTGCTTGAGCACGCAAAGGTAGGTGCTAGGAGGAATGGTCGGCGGTGAGGATTCGCTTCCTCTAGCTCCGGCGGCGGCGGGAGAATAAACATTGCCAGTGACGACAACTTTGGGGTTGGTAGAAGATGAGGGAGCGCTTTCCCTCTACTTCTTCGGGTTCTTCTTCTTCATTACCTTCCTCTCGGTGCTGCCTTGAGGCCGGCGAACCTTGGGAGCTTGAGGTGGCCGGCGGCGCAAGGAGGAGAAGAAGATAGGTGGCCGGTGGGTAAACCCTAGCGTTAGGGTTTGTTGGTGCACAAGAGAGGAAGAAGAAGGTGATTAATTTGAAGCCTTGGTAACCCCGTGTCTTGGTAGATTGTTGCCCACACGACGTCCAAGAGGAGAGGGTCATACGGTAAAAGACTGCGAGGTAAAAGACGAGGTATACCTCTCTATAGCTCCTTCTTTGTTCTTGATATTTTATGTGATATTTGTTATTGCATGTGTGATGTTTTGATTAATAATCATAGTTTAATTAATTGTTAATTAATATTGATAATTAATTGTGTCATGGACCCCGAAGATAAACACAAAAATCGGCGATCCATTCGTCATCTTTTTCACGGTCAATTGATTCGGAAAGTTACAAGGCCTTACTCTTGAGTTTGGCTATGTTGTGACTTGACTCAATTAACACGACGATGAGACGGTCGTTTGGGAGATGGGTCTCTATTCGGATTAAATTTTTAATCCATAGACATAGAGAGGTCTCTCATGTTCGATCCCGTGGTTACTTTGGAAACCCGCCAAGCCATACCTCTGTTCCAACAAGATCATATTGAAGTTTAGCAAATTTGGTATGTAGTTATTCCGTTGACAAATGATGGGATCAGTCGACCAAATAGCATAAATCATGGGATCAGATGTATCAAATTAAAGCAAACAAGGAAGGATGCTGAGTTTTGTCGATAGATAAGAGGTTCTGTCAATCGAAAGGTTTAGTCGATGGAATAATTTTTCAGTCGACCGAACGGTGTATATAAAAGAAGACCTTGGGGTCCAACCTGAAAATAAATTCTCTAAGTGTTCATTCTCGTCTCTACTACTACTCATGTAAGCTACTTTACTACAATGTCAGAAGGCTCTTCGACAATCTACGTTCAATCTTCAATAGTTTGTTGACTGTATAATTTTATTATTGTTTGCATTCTGATAAGGAAATAGTAGTGTTGTTACTATCCTCCTATTTTCATTATATGAGTTTACCTTCCTTTGAAAGGTTTTGGAAAAAAGAGTTATAATGATTTCCCATCTAAGGTAATCAAGGATCATGGGCCTTAAGTAGTAGTCGTTGGACTACAAACTAAGTAAAACCGAATTATATCCTTTACTTTATTTCCACTGTTACAACTTTGGTTCAGTCATCAAACGAGGTAGAGGAAGGTCAACAAAAGACTTGGTTAATAACAATAAAATAAGTTAAAATTTATTTAAATATAGATGATGATATAATAGGAGACATAGCCCAATGGCATGAAGAATCCATTTAGCCAACCCCACTTAGTGGGATAAGGCTTAGTTGTTGTTATTGTTGTATTACTTTGATTCATTTTTACAAAGCGAGACGAAAAAGAAAAAATTTTAAATGATCGAGATTCATCACCTCTTCTCTCAACTTCTAGTATCCTACAACTACTATTGCAAATTATATTATGAAACATAAAATAAATTTTTTTATTACACTAGTATTACATTACCTTACCAATATAAATTTCATTACTTTTGACTACTGCTTGACTTTGCAACTCATAAAATGTTGAGTTCAGTATATATGCATCTTCAGCTAATGGAGATACATCTTCATGGTCACTATACTCATTCACTATCACTGTCAAATCTATTAAATAGTCCATATCATTTACAATAAATTCATGCCTGTATACATCTCTTTCAATTTTTACTAGCATTGTAATGTCACAATTTTCTTGTTGAATCCATGTATCTTCATACATTTGTTCCAAACAACTTTGGCCTATGATATCCTCAATAAAACATCTTTTTCTCTCAAATTATATATAGAATTCATACATTTTCCAATACTCACCATAACACTTATAGAAATGGAAGATGACATATTACTAACACTATTTTTTTTAAACGAAAGGTAAATTATATCATCAAGAAGATAGTACAACAAACACATGTCCAAAGATAGTCGCTTATATTTGATGAAATATCATATCTAGGTGGCTATCTAAGATGTGAACCCATATACATGTATACGTACTCTCACTGTACCAACCTCCCAAAATACATCCACTATCACAAAATATCACAATACCAACCGCTTACAAAACCCCACTTAAATCCATACAAATGCAATCATGTCAATCCATCACAAAATATCACAATACCATTTTGCAGCATCCATCCTACTAGTATGCTCATAGGTATCAAGACTCGTAAAGTAGTGTGTTTCCATCATGCTATATCTCCTCAGGTCCACATCAATCATCTCTAGGTCATCAATGTGTGCATCCATCTCTAACAATGCAGTCGGCATCGGTTGTGGAGGTACACTCTGTATCCTATGATACTGCATAGCCTGAATCCTCTGGTCATCCCTATGTGTTGGCTTTGTGTCACTAGCCAGACATCTCGCATTAGGAACCTGTTAGGATGTATACTAAAAGCCTTTTTTTTTATAGACATCTACATTTTGAAAAAGAATCACAAGATCACTGTTGCATATTTATATTAGTATATGTATAATTGTCTAATACTCTACACTGTAGATAACATGGTGTGTGGTGTCACATACAAGATCATGTTATCAGTCCCTTGTAGAGTATAAGTAGAGGCTTACAACCGAGATGGAGTTGGACAAACCATCGGGATGGTTGTAGTATAATTTAGTGTTGGTTTGTCTTGACAATAGAGTTACACTAGTGCACTTTGTGTGCATTGAGCAGGACCAACATAGAGGTGATCCAATTTATACTGACTTTATAATTGGATTATACCTCGGTATATTATGGAGTACATGCTCTGATTCTCGATATAATAACGGGCTCATGTACTTAATAGTTATTTCTTTGATTTACCAATGGGCGAGATTTATTCTGTTAAATCGACAGGCCCGGTATGTTGGAAAATAATATTATTTACATGGTGTGGCATTTATTATAGACGAATCCATGTCTGGTGAGTCAGGATGATGATGTCCCCTTGATGAGCTCATAAGATTCATCATGTTAAATCGTGCAAGTGGACTTGGTCCAACATGATGATAAAGATGAGTGACACTAATCAAGGAGTTAGATGTTGATTAATTAAAATTGTCAGTAATTTAAATTAATCAACGGGCATTCGATATCTTAAACACGGGGAGAAATTGTACTCATAATAGGTGGAACCCATATGTAAATATGGGGGTTGGTGAGGTAGTTCAATGAAGAGCCTTTAGTGGAATGGGTTTTCATTAATAGATCAGGTTTGGATCCATTAGCAGGCCAAGACCCAACTCCTCCTCATTGTCCCTATTGTAGCCCTATAAATACCCCATGGAGTCATGAAACCAAATGATCTAATTCCAATTGGAAAAACCCTAAGCTCTTCTCCCTCTCTCCCTCTCACTCTCCTAGGGTTGTGACAAAGGAAGGTGGCCTCTTCTTCCTTGGCCGACGACAACCAAGGTAGGGGAAAGTTTCTTCTTCTTCATCATCCATCAGTTGGCGTGCAGGTACCTCACAGGAGGTGAAGGGAGAATCTTCACATCACCTTGTGGGTGTGTGCAAGGTGGAGGAGGAAGAAGGAGGGTGGTGCCGGCGGGATTGAAGTTGAAGGTGGTTGGTTGGAAGGAATACAAGGAGAATTTGTTTACTTCTCTTCTTCCTTCATAGTTCATCTTCTCTTCCTCTCTACCAGTGGTGGTGATCAGCGCCGGGATCAACCAAGAGGAGAAGCTTTGGGTCGGCAGCAAACCTTGGAGGTGGGCGGCGCCGACGCATGCAAAGGAGGAAGAAGTAGGGTTTTTGGTTGTGGTTCTGGGAAGAAGAAGTGCTCTTCTTCTTCTTCTTCATCTTCCCTTCATGAGTTGGTGGTCGGAGCAAGCAAGGAGGAGGTCTCTTCCTCCTTTGGTGGTCAGCGGCATCATCCCTTGTAATTAGGGTTTTTGTGTTTGGAAGAAAAGGAGAGAAGGTGAAGGCTTGGAAGGACTTGGTGACTCCGGTTCTTGGTAGATTGTCACCCACACGACGTCCAAGAGGGGAGGGTCATACAATAGAATATCGCGAGGTATAAGTATGAGGTATAACTTCTGCTTGGTTCCTTTGTTTTTCTATTATTACATGTGGTATTAATTGATTATCATGATCTTAATTATTTGTTAATTAATGTTGATAATTAATTATTGTGGACCCCGATAATAAACACAAAATCTGGTGATCCACTCATCATCTTTTTTGCGACCAATTGGTTAGGCGAGTTACAAGGCTTAACTATTAAGTTTGGTCAAGTTGTAACTCGAACCAATTAGTACGATGACGAGACTGTCGTTTGGGAGATAAGTCTCCATTCGGATTAAATTTTTAATCCGTAGACATTGAAAGGTCTCTCATGGACGACGCGGTGTTCGCTTAGGAAACCCGCCAAGCTATTACAACCAACTGGTATCAGAGCTGAGGTTTCCGGTTTTGTGTGATTAGGATTCGGTTACTTTTTGCACATTATCATGTATTTTATTTTTGTCGGATAATAGTACGATGTGCGTAGGCTAACTCTTTGGTAGCAGACACGAGATTCCAACTATTATGGCTTAAATAATGTGTGTATGTGATTGGTTGTGAATGGTTGTAATTATTTAAATCCTCAGGATTGACAAGGCTAAATTAGTATTTAATTTGTGTAATTAAATACGACACATATTTAGCCGAGCTTTTTAATTTACTTTCGATCTAGATGTTATGTACACTCCTTTATGGAGTATAGGATCGATGGATGTAAATAAGTAGCTTATCATCTCGGCTCAGAGATCCCTTCAATGGTGGCTTACGCATGGTGTAGTGAGGAGCGAACGAGGTGGTGACACGACTGGAGGCGCATTGGAAACCAAAGCCATGATAGTTGGAAAAATTTAGAATTTTTCTTGTTTATTGTTTTGGTTTATTTGCTTGTCTTGTGTGCATGAAAATTTCTCATTATAAATAACTAAATGGGAGAGTGACCCTAAGGGTCCCGCGACCTCCATTACTAATTTGACAAGTGATGCGAACAAGCTTGCACGTCAGCTCTAAGTGCCTTCCTCCCCATCGGATGGGCTTGATCTGCGGATCGCTGGGTCAGACATGATTATAGAAAATTATTAAGGAGCGTGTGATTTTCTCCATCGGACGACACATAATCTGAGATAATTTTTTTAGTATCGTGTAATGGTAAACACTTAGATGCAAATAATAGTATCCTCCCCATCGGAGTCACTGTTATTATTTGTAGGGTTGAAGAGGACCAACTATTAATTTTATTTGTCAAAAAGATAGGTTGACAAGATAATAAAATTAATGGGTAAAATCTCCTCTTACAAATGTAGAATTCGTATACGTCCACACCATCGTGGCATGCGAAATTCTCGGTGTTTTGAGGTGTTGGTTGATTTCAAATTTATTGTTTTGAAGAATCAATATTTTTTGAAATCTAAATTGTGTGTGTGATTCTCAGGTATTTTCAAAATGGATCTAAACCCACTTGATTTAATTCTAAGAGAAACCCAACTTAATGCCCCTAATAATAATGATTGGGAATTAAACCTGGACTTTGTCTCAACTGCCGAGGAATTCAATTGTGAGCTTGTCGAGTTATGTGCTAAAAAGCCTAGTGTGGTTTATGATGAAGAGGAGAAGGGATGTTTTAGGCAGTGGATAAATGCAGATAAGATGGCGCAGAGTCATCAACATCAGGCTTCTTCCATTACCAGTGATTAAACGTCCAATCTCAACGAACTCTTCAGATATCATAATCGGGCCGCTAGGCAAGAGGTCATGAGAAACTTGACGACGACCACCATGATTGAGAGTATGCCTATAAGAGAACAAGTTCTCAAAATGATGGCTTGATTAAATGAGCTGGAAATCCTTGGAGCAGAAATCCATGGGGAAACCCAGGTCGATCTCATCCTCCAATCTCTACCAAAGAGTTTTGAGCAGTTTCGCCTAAGCTACAATATTGACAAACGTACATATTCATTGGTAGAACTTTTGACAGAACTTCAGGCGGCAGAAGGGTTTTGTCCTCAGAGTTCACATACTTTCATTGCTGAAGGGGTTTCTATTTCTAAACCGAAAGGCAAGAAGAAGAAGAAACAAGTTGGGGCAAAGAAAGTGGCTGGATTACAGGGACCTCAGGGTGGCATGAAGATGCCGAAAGGCAAGTGCTTCACGTGCAAGCAGTCTGGACATTGGAAGGCAGACTGCCCCCGCCGTCAGAAGAATAATTCAGGTATATCTTTTTCTTTTGTCATTGTAACATATTTAGCGGTGTTATCTACCAGTACCTGGTGTGTAGATACGGGAGCCACTAATCATGTCTGCATTTCTTTGTAGGGGTTTCAGGAAACCTGACCACTAGTTGAGGAAGAGATTACCATCTACATGGGATATGCTACGGAGGTGGCGACTATTACAGTCGGAGTTATTTATTTATCTTTAGATAGAAAAATAAAGTTTTGGTTTTAAGATGATTGCTTTTATGTACTTAATTTTTAGAAAGAACTCTGTTTCATTTTCTGAAATAATAAAGAATGGATATTCTATTACTTTATGTTATAGAAAGATTATCTGTTCAGGTACTGTTAGGGGTTGCAAGAGTGCAAACTTAGTCCCACATTGAATAACACAAGAAAAGATCATTGGTTTATAAGGAATATGGTATCTCCATTGGCATGAGGCCTTTTGGGGAGAGCCCAAGAGCAAAACTATGAGGGCTTAGGCCCAAAGTGGACAATATCATGCCATTGTGGAGATATCCTAATTCCTTTTGGTCCTAACAAATGGTATCAGAGCTAGGTTGCTCATCCACATCTAACCATGTGCGCCTTAAATAAAGGATATGTGGGCTCCCGTGTCTTGATCAGAGAGGACCAATTCTAGTTGCGGCTAGGTGGTGAAGTCCTAGTAGGTCAGGTGGACTGAGGGGCAGAAAGTCCTGGTAGATCAGATATCAAGAACAGAAAGGGTTTCCGTTTGTGGTGGGGGCATGTGGTCCTTTGTTTGAGGGGGGGATTGTTAGGGGTTGCAAGAGTGCAAACTTAGTCCCACATTGAATAACACATGGAAAGATTATAGGTTTATAAGGAATTTGATATCTCCATTGACATGAGGCCTTTTGGGAGAGCCCAAGAGCAAAATCATGAGGGCTTAGGCCCAAAGTGGACAATATCATATCATTGTGGAGATATCTTAATTCATTTTGGTCCTAACAGGTACATTGATAGGAAATTGGTACACTTTAGAACCAAAATCTCCCACGGTATAAATAGAAGGCAATAGCTCATCATCTAACCAAAATAAGAGAAAGGTACCATCCAAGATGAACCAAACATACCTTTGGCATCTAAGGCTTGGTCATATTAACCTTAATAGGATTCAATGGTTGATAGCCGATGGGCCCTTGGGTTCATTGGTGGTGGAAGACTTCTCAACCTTTGAATTTTGCTTAGAAGGTAAGATGACCAAGAGGCCTTTCAAGGCCAAGGGGTATAGGGCCAAAGATATATTAGAGTTGGTTCATTCTGATTGTGTGGTCCTATGTTTATCAAGTATAGAGGTAGCTTTGAATACTTTGTCTATTTTATAGATGATTATTCAAGGTATAGGTACATTTATTTGATGTGTCGCAAGTTTGAATCCTTTGATGAGTTCAAAGAATTCAAGGCTGATGTGGAGAAACATCAAGGTAAAAGTATCAAGATACTATGATTGGATCATGGTGGCGAGCACCTCTTGGGAGAGTTTAGGACTTACTTATCAGAGGTTGGGATTCAATCCCAATTGTCTGCACCCGTTATGCCTCAACAGAATTGTGTAGCAGAGTAAAGGAATAGACTCTTATAGAGATGGTTAGGTTGATGATGAGCTCCTCCGAGTTGCCAGATTCGTTCTGGAGACATGCTCTGGAAACGGTAGCGTCATACTGAACTTGGTACCATCTAGGTCAGTACCCTCTACTCCCATAGAATTGTGGACTAGGCGAAAGCCTAGTCTAAGACATATTCGGACTTGGGGTAGTCCATCACATGTGCTGAAGGGAGATATTGATAAGTTGGAATCTCGTATAGAAGTGCGCTTGTTCGTAGGCTATCCTAGAGGAACGAAAGGTGGTTCTATAGTCCTAAGGGTAATCGTTAGCACGAATGCCCGATTCTTAGAGGAGGACTATGTGATGAACCATAAACCCATGAATAGAATTATTCTTGAGGAATTAAGAGGGGACATTTCGACCTTAGTACCAACGGTACAAGAGGACATACCACAAGTCACTGCACCACGTGCCACAGAATATACACAGGTGGTACCTCGTTATAGTGGGAGGGTTGTTAGATAACCTGAAAGATTCATGTTCCTGGGAGAGTCTTTTGGACTTGGTCCCTAGCGAACATGAATCGGATCCCTGGACCTATGACGAGGAACATCCGCTTCGATGAGATAATCTAGTCATATGGATTTGTTCAAAGACCGGATGAGATTTGTATACGTAAGAGATGTGACGAAACGTAGTGGTATTCTTGTACTATACGTAGATGATATTTTTCTCATTGGAAATAATGTAAAAATTGTTCGGTATGGATTGGCGCGAGGGTCATACGGTAGAAGATCGTAAGGTAATGGAAGATAATTCTTCCTTGGCTCCTTCGTTCTTACTGTGCCTTATTCATTGTCTCGTCATTTTATGTGTGTTAGTTTATTAATTTAATTTTGTATCATAGCTATTAATTCACTAACTGGACCCCGACCATAAACACAAAAGTCGGCGATCCACTCGTCGCCTTTTCCGCGGTCGAACGGTTGAGCAAATCACAAGGCCGATTTTGGTAATTGGCCGAGTTGTGATTTGGATCGTTAGATATGGCACGAGACGGTCGTAGGGAGACGGGTCTCCATTCGGATTAATTTTTTAATCCGTAGACATGGAGAGGTCTCTCGGATCGATCGAGTATTCGCTAAGCAACCCCGCCAAGCCATACCCAACAATTGGTATCAGAGCTGAGGTTTCCGCTTTGTGTGTTTAGTAGGATTGGTTAATTTTTGCATTTTCATACATTTTATTTTGCTGGATGATGCGTGGATGTGCGTAGGCTAACTTTGTGTTACAGGCACGAGATTCCAACTTCATGGCCAAATATTTGTTGTGTGATGGCTATGCAAATTTTTGTAATTAATTAATCCTCGGGGTTGACGAGGCTAGGTATTTAATTTTTGTAATTAAATACGGTACATGTTTAGCCGAGTTTTTTATTTTACTTTCGATCTAGATTTCATGTACACTCCTTCATAGAGTATAGGATCGATAATAATTAGCTAGTCATTTTGGCTCGGAGATCCCTCAAGGTAGCTTGTGCAGAAGGAAGGGAGGAACAGACGAAGTGACGACACGACTAGAGGTACATCAAAGACCAAGGGCCATGAAAGTTGGAAAATCTAGAATTTTCTGTAATTTTTCATATGTTTGGTTATGTACTTGGTTGTGTGGTTGTGCTAGAAAAATTCCTCGACATAAATTACTAAGTGGGAGAGGGACCCTAAGGGTCCCACGGCTTCCATTACAATCTGATAAGTGATGCGAATAAGTCTGCGCATCGACTCTGAGTGCCTTCCTCCCATCGGATGGACTTGTTCTGCGGATCACTAGATCAAAAAGACTATAGAAAATTATTGAAGAGCGTGTGTACTTCCCCATTGGAAGGCACATAATCGGAAATAATTTTCTTAGTGTCGTGTAAAGGTGCACACTTAGTTGCGAATAATAGTATCCTCCCCATCGGAGTCACTGCTATTATTTTGGAGAGCCGAAGTGAACCAACTATCAATCTTACTTGTCAAAAAGTTAGGTTGACAAGATAGTAAGATTGATGGGTAAAACCTCCTCTTACGAATGTAGGGATTCATATACGTCCACACCATCGTGGCATGCGAATTTCTCAGTGTATAGGGGTGTTGGTTGATTTCAAAAATTAATTGTTTTGAGGAATCAATTTATTTTCGAATTCTAAAGTAGTGTATGCTATGATTCTTAGGATTTTCAAAATAGCCTTTATCCCACTAGCTACAATACTTAAGGAAAATAAACTTAGTGGCCCCAATTATATAGACTGGAAAAGAAACCTAGACGTTGTCCTTACTGCTGAAGAGTACAAATATGTGCTCTTCGAGGAATGTCCTGAAGATGATGGCCCACCTCAATGAGATTGAGGTTCTTGGAGGACAAATCGATGGGGAAACCTAGGTCGATATAATACTCCAATCTTTGCCTAGGAGTTTTGAGCAATTTCGGCACAACTATAACATGAATAAGCATGAGTATATGTTGGGGGAACTCCTGGGAGAACTCCAGGCGGTAGAGGGGTTCTTTCGTCAAGGTTCGCAGGCCTTGGTCACTCAGAAGGTTTCTACTTCTGTGCCGAATGGTAGGAAGAAGAAGAAACAAGGTGAGTCCAAGAAGGCAGCAGAACCGCAGGGACCTCAGGCTGGTGTGAAGAAGCCAAAAGGCAAGTGCTTCATGAGCCAGCAGGCTGGACATTGAAAGGCGAACTGTCGCTATCATCAAGAAAAAGGTATATCTTTTCTTTTGTCATTGTAACATGTTTAACGGTGTTATCTACTGGTACCTGGTGGGTAGATACGGATGCCACTAAACATGTTTGCAATTCTTTGTAGGGGTTCCAGGAAGCCCAACGATTAGCTAAAGAAAAGATTACCGTCTACATGGGATATGTTACGGAGGTGACGACTATTGCAGTGGGAGTTATTTATTTGTCTTTAGAAGATAAAGTTTTAGTTTTAAGATTGCTTTTATGTACCTAATTTTAGAAAGAACTCTGGTTCAGTTTCTGAAACAATAGATATTCTATTGCTTTTTGTTATGAAAAGTGGAATAGAAAGATTATCTGTTTAGGAGCATAGATAAACAATTTAAACAATTAAAACTAAAGTCTCCCATGATGTAAATAGTAGCTAATAGCTCATCATCTAACCTAAGTAAGAGAAAGGTTCCTTCCGAGATGAACCAAACATACCTTTAGCATCTATGGCTTGGTCTTATTAACCTTAGTAGGATTCAAAGGTCGATAGCTGATGGGCCCTCGGGTTCATTGGTGGTGGGAGACTTCCCAACTTTTGAATCTTACTTGGAAGGTAAGATGACCAAGAGGTCTTTCAAGGCCAAGGGGTATAGAGCCAAAGATATGTTAGAATCGGTTCATTCTGATTTGTGTGGTCCTATGTCTATCCAGGATAAAGGTAGCTTTGAATACTTCGTGAGACAAATATTCAAAGTTATGGATACGTTTACATGATGGCCATAAGTCTGAATCTTTAATTAGTTTAAAGCATTCAAGACAGTATCAAGGTAAAAGTATCAAGACACTACGATCGGATCATGGTGATGGGTACCTCTTGGGAAAGTTTAGGACTTATTTATCAGAGGTTGGGAGTCAATCCAAATTGATTGCACCTGGTACGCCCCAACAGAACGGTGCAGCAGAGTGAAGGAAAAGGTGTCTTATAGAGATAGTTAGGACAATGATGAGCTGCTCCGAGTTGCCAGATTCGTTCTGGGGATATGCTCTGGAAACGGCAGCGTATATATTTGATACCATCTAGGTTAGTACCTTCTAGTCCTGTAGAAGTGTGGACTGGGCGAAAGCCATGTCTAAGACATATCGGACATGGGATAGCTTAGCACATGTACTGAGAAGGGGTACTGATAAGATTGAATCTCGTGCGCTTGTTCGTAGGCTATCCTAGAGGAACGAAAGGTGGTTCTATAGTCCTAAGGATCAGAGGGTAATCGTTGGCATAAATACCTAATTCTTAGAAAAGGACTATGTGATGGACCACAAGCCCATGAGTAGACTAGTTCTTGAAAAATAAAGAGGGGATGATCTGACCTTAGTACCAACTGTACAAGAGGATACACCACAAGTCATTGCACCACGTGTCACAGAAGATACACAGGTGGTGCCTCGTCATAGTGGGAGAGTTGTTAGTCAACCAGAAGGATTCATGTTCTTAGGAGAGTCTTCGGACTCAGTCCCTGGCGACCATGAATCAAGATCCCTGGACCTATGACGAGGAACATCTGCTTTGAAGAGATAATCCAGTCATATGGATTTGTTTAAAGGACGGATGAGATTTGTCTATGTAAGAAATGTGACGGAAACGTAGTGGTATTCTTGTATTATACACAGATAATATTTTGTTAGTTGGCAATAATGACAAAGTATTATCAGACGTAAGGGTATGGTTGTCCAAACAGTTGATATGAAGGAGTTAGGAGAAGCAGGACACATCCTTGGCGATCAAAGATCTAAGTGATCACCAGAAAAGGATGTTGTGCTTATCCCAAGCTTCATACAGAGATAGTGTCTTAACTCGTTTTAGCATGGAAACCTCCAAGAAAAGATTTGTACTTTTCAGAAGTGGAGCTACTCTATCTAAGGAGAAATGTTTAGATTATCAAAAGAGATAGAGCAGGTAATGCCGGTTCCTTTAGCGTCGGCTATAGGAAGCCTCATGTATGCTGAAATCGAGACCGAATATCTACTTTGCCGTGGGCATGGTTAGCAGATATCAAAGTAACCCAGTTCAAGAAAATTGGATTGCGGTAAAAGCTTATATTAGTGCCTGAGAAGGACTAAGGATTATAAGCTGTTTACCGGGCAGACCAATTCCCTATAGGTTATACGGATATAGTCTTCCAGTCAGATAGGGACAAGTATAAGTATTCCTCGGGGTTTTATGTTTACTTTTAGGAAGTAGAACCGTAGTCTGGAGGAGTGTCGCGCAGCGGCTGCGTGATGGACTCCACCAGGGAAGCTGAGTAAAGTGGCAGCCTCTAAGGCAGCCAAAGGAAGCTACATGGTTCAGAAACCTCAAGATGTACTTCGATGTGATTTCTGGTTTGCTCAAAACTATCATATTTTGTTGAGTAAACAAATGGTGCAGTTGCAAACTCAAAGGAATCACAAGCCCATAAGGCGAGTAAACACATAGAGCACAAGTATCACCCAGAGAGGAAAAGTTGTAGTTGCCTAGATTACATCAGAGGACAACCTGGAAGATCTTTTCACTGAAGACCTTGATAGCGAGAGCTTTAGGCATGTGAAGGATTAGGGAGTCAGATGTATGACATTTTGAGAACAACAAAGTCTTTAAGTATAAGTGGGAGATTGTAAGATGTGTATACTGAAAGATATGATTTCTTTATATGAACATCTTCATTTAGAAAAGAGAATCACAACTACACTAGGTGCATGTTTATATTAGTATATGCATGAAGTCCAATTACTTTGCATTGTAGATAACATGGTGTGTGATGTCACACGGAAGATCATGTTATCAGTTCCTTGCTTAGTATAAATGAGAGGCTCACAACCGAGATGGAATTGGACAACTCATCAGAATGGTTGTAGTGTAATTAGGTGTAGTTGGTCTTGACCATAGAATTACACTATTGTGATTTGAGTACATTGAGTAGGACCAAAACCCGAGGTTATCTAATTTGTACTAACTCGATAATTGGATAGGACCTCAAGTTTATATTATGGAGTACGCTCCCTTAATCCCGATATAATAACGGGCATATATTATTAATTATTATTTCTTTGATTCACCAATAGGCGAGATCTATTCTGTTAGATCGATAGGCCCAGTGAGCGGGAGATAATATTAATAATATGATGTGATGTTGATTATTGACGGAATCTGTGTCCTGGTGAGTCGGGTTGATGATGCCCCCTTGATGAGCTCGAAAGGTTCATCATGCTAAACCCTGTAGGTGGATTTGATCCGGCATGATGATGAGGTCGAGTGGTACTATTCAAGTATCCAGAGGTTAATTAATTTGAATTGTCAGTAATTTAAATTAATTAACGTGCATTCGATATCTTAAACACGGAGGGATGGACGAATCGTAATAAGTGGAGCCCATATGTAAATATGGGGTTGGTGAGGTAATTCAATGAGGATCCTTTAGTGGTATGGATCTTCATTAATGGACCGGGTTTGGATCCATTAGTAGATCAAGATCCAACTCCTCCTTATGGTCCCTATCGTAGCCCTATATATACCCCATGGTGGCATGAAACCAAGAGGTTAATCGATCCAGTTCAAAGGAACACAAGGAAAACCCTAATTTTTTTCCTCTCCTCTTCTCTCTCTCCCACTCGGTGTGCGGTGCCGAATAAAAGAGGCAGCGGTTCTTCTCCGGACTGGGCAGCCGTTCTCCACGTTCTCCACTCAGAGCAGTCCCTGATCTCCACGCAGAGCAGTCCCTCTTCTCCACGCGTGAAGTTGTTGTCTTCTCCATGCTTGAGTTTAATGGAACGGAGCATGCATGGGTTGTACATGCAAATGGGTTCAACATGCATGGGCAGTGAATTCTCCAAGCAAGTCATGGACTTGCCTTTGATTCATCAAGCATGGGTAGTGAACTCTCCAAGCAAGTCATGGACTTGCCATTGCATGTTTCAAGCAGCTGGAGAAAACTGGTGGCTCACGACAAAGTTGAAGAAGTTAATTCTTCTTCTCCAATCATATTGGAGAAATGTTGCTCATGTAACTTGGGCAGATTGGAGAAAGTTCACGCAACTTGGAGAGAAATCTCCAGCCAAGTTGTGTGAATCTCCAGCCAAGTTGCGTGGAGAGCAAAGCGACTTTGTCCAGGAGGCAACTTGCAGCTTGTAGAAAGGTTGCTCACGCAACTTTCAGGCTGTGGATAAGTTGATGTGGGGAGAAGAAGGCGAGTTGCTATGGACAGCAACTCAAAGGTCAGCACCCACGGTGGAGGTGAGGAGTAGTAGGGTTTGTGTTCGGATTTTTTCTTTTTCCTAGGAGCAGCCGGCGGCGCCCCTTTGGTTGGGGATTGGTTGGCGCAAGGAGAAGGGATCGACTTGGTGACCATGGGTCTTGGTAGATCGTCGCCCACACGACGTCCAAGAGGGGAGGGTCATACGGTAGAAGTTCGTAAGGTAATGGAAGGTATAATTCTTCCTTGGCTCCTTCGTTCTTACTTGTGCCTTATTCATTTGTTTCGTCATTTTATGTGTGTTAGTTTATTAATTTGATTTTGTATCATAGCTATTAATTCACTAACTGGACCCCGACCATAAACACAAAAGTCGGTGATCCACTCGTCGCCTTTTCCGCGGTCGAACGGTCAAGCAAATCACAAGGCCGATTTTGGTAATTGGCCGAGTTGTAATTTGGATCGTTAGATATGGCACGAGACGGTCGTAGAGAAACGGGTCTCCATTCGGATTAATTTTTTAATCCGTAGACATGGAGAGGTCTCTCGGATCGACCGAGTATTCACTAAGGAAACCTGCCAAGCCATACCCAAAAAAATATTATCAGACGTAAGGGTATGGTTGTCCAAACAGTTTGGTATGAAGGATTTGGGAGAAGTGGGACACATCCTTGGATCAAAGTTCTAAGGGATCGCCAGAAAAGGATGTTGTGCTTATCCCAAGTTTCATACAGAGACACTGTTCTAGCTCGTTTTAGCATGGAAAACTTCTAGAAAGGTTTTATACCATTCAGGCATAGAGTGCCTCTATCTAAGGAGATGTATCTTAAAACATCAATGGAGATAGAGGAGATAAAAGGTGGTTCCTTATGCTTCGGATATAGGATGCCTCATGTATGTTATAAACGAGACCAGATATCTACTTTGTCGTGGGCATGGTTAGCATATATCAGAGTAATCCAGGTCAGGGAAATTGGACCGCGGTAAAGCATATATTAGTGCCTGAGAAGGACTAGGGATTATATGCTAGTTTACAAGCAGACCAATTACTCCCTATGAGTTATACGGATTCAAATTTCCAATCGGATAGGGACAAAAATATGTATTCCTCGGGGTTTTGTGTTTATTTTAAGAGGTGGAACCATTGTATGGAGGAGTGTCAAGCAGAAGTGCGTGGTGGACTACACCATTGAAGCTGAGTATTTGGCAGCCTCTGAGGCGGCCAAAGGAAGCTATATGGTTCAGGAACCTCATAATGGACTTGGATGTGATTCCTGGTTTGTACAAAACTATCACAATTGTTGTGATAACAATGGTGCAGTTGCAAACTCGAAAGAACCACGAGCCCATAAGGCGAGTAAACACATAGAGCGCATGTACCACCCAAGCGAGGAGAAGTTGTTGTCGCCTAGATTACATCAGAGGACAACCTGGCAGATCCTTTCACTGAGGCCTTGATAGCGAGAGCTTTTTGGCATGTGGAGGATAAGGGAGTCAGATGTATGACATTGTGAGGACATCAGAGTCTTTTAGTATAAATGGGAGATTGTTAGGATGTATACTAAAAGCCTTGCTTTTTGTATAGACATCTACATTTTGAAAGAGAATCACAATATCACTGTTGCATATTTATATTAGTATATGCATAATTGTCTAATACTCTACATTGTAGATAACATGGTGTGTGGTGTCACACAGAAGATCATGCTATCAGTCCCTTGTAGAGTATAAGTAGAGGCTCACAACCGAGATGATGTTGGACAAACCATCGGGATGGTTGTAGTGTAATTTGGTGTTGGTTTGTCTTCACCATAGAATTACACTAGTGCACTTTGTATGCATTGAGCAGGACCAACATAGAGGTGATCCAATTTATACTAACTTTACAATTGGATCAGACCTCAGTATATTATGGAGTACATACTCTGAATCTCAATATAATAACGGGTACATGTACTTAATAGTTATTTATTTGATTTACCAATGGGCTAGATTTATTCTGTTAAATTGATAGACCCGATAAGTTGAGAAATAATATTATTTACATGGTGTGTCGTTGATTATAGACGGAATCCGTGTCCTGGTGAGTCGGGATGATGATGCCCCCTTGATGAGCTCATACGATTCATCATGTTAAATCTTGCAAGTTGACTTGGTCCAATATGATGATAAGGATGAGTGGTACTAATCAAGGAGTTAGATGTTGATTAATTAAAATTATCAATAATTTAAATTAATCAATGGGTATTCGATATCTTAAATACGTGGAGAAATTGTACTCATAATAGGTGGAGCCCATATGTAAATATGGGGGTTGGTGAGGAAGTTCAATGAAGAGCCTTTAGTGGAATGGTTCTTCATTAATGGATTGGGTTTGGATCCATTAGCTGGCCAAGACCCAACTCCTCCACATGGTCCCTATTGTAGCCCTATAAATACCCCATGGAGTCATGAAACTAAATGATCTAATTCCAATTGGAAAACCCCTAAGCTCTTCTCCCTCTCTCTCTCCTAGGGTTGCGGCAAAGGAAGGTGGCCTCTTCTTCCTTGGCCAGCGGCAACCAAGCTAGGGGAAAGCTTCTTCTTCATCATCATTCATCAGTTGGCATGCAGGTACCTCACGGGAGGTGAAGGGAGAATCTTCTCATCACCTTGTGGGTGTGCGCAAGGTGGAGGAGGAAGAAGGAGGATGGAGCCGGCGGGATTGAAGTTGAAGGTGGCCGGTTGGAAGGAATACAAGGAGAAGTTGTTTACTTCTCTTCTTCCTTCATAGTTCACCTTCTCTTCCTCTCCGCCAGTGGTGGTGATCGGTGCTGGGATCAACCAAGAGGAGAAGCTTTGGGCTTTTTGGCAAGAGGAGAACCTTCATAGTTCACTCTCTTGGGCTTTTTGGCAAAGTCCTAGCCATTAACAGATTTGTCGTGCCTTTACCGTGAGCCATTTACTGCGACTTGATAGATCATTATGGTGGATTTATTCATCCTCTTGGGCTTTTTGGCAAAGCCTCAGCTATAAACGGATTTGGTGCATCTTTATCGCTAGTTGTTTGTTAAAAACTTGATAGACCATTATAGTGGTTTTATCCATCTTCATCACCCACACCCCTAGCACAAAGCCAAAAGTGTACAATCTTATAAGTATGCTCCAACCTCACATGTATGTGCTCTCCCCTTAAAATACAAAAATGTGGGGTTCCTTCTCTGAACCTGTTAGTGTACAATCTCACTCTATGTAGTTATGTTCACCACCCCTCTCAAAAAGATGTCGGGCCTCACCTCACAAAAACCCATAATGTGGGACCCTCTCACTAGGCCTAAAGTATAACCTCTCTAGTGGCTCCCTGTAGCTCCTATCGGTACTCTATGTAGCTGCATGGTGTGTAAGTAGTCTATCCAAGCTAAAGTACGACTCTAAAGGAGACTGACGATCTAGTCTCAAAATGGTGTAGCTCCAAGGTGATCCCCATGTAGCTTTCAGAAAACCTACTCTATTTTACTAGCATTGAGCTAGGTGTGAGTGAATGTTCAAAGTGTTGGGGTTGCAAACATAATCCCACATTGAAAAACATATAGGAAAAATTATAGGCTTATAAGGGAAATATATCTCCATTGGTATAAGGCCTTTTGGGAGCACCCAAAAGCAAAATAATAAGGGCTTAGGCTCAAAATAGACAATATCATATCATTGTTGAGATATTTAAATTCATTTTAGTTCTAACTATTAGTATCAGAGCGAGGTCACTCTTCACCGAACTAACTACTAGAAGAAGCATGAGCTAGAGCCAAGGTCCAGATCTAATCATATGGATTAATCCTTAAACAAAAGAAGTATGAGCTCCTGTGTCTTAATTAAGAGGACCAGACACCAGGTAGAGAAGTCCTAGTTGCGGCTAGGCAATGAAGTCCTAGTAGGCTAGGTGGACCGAGGGACAGAAAGTCCTGGTGAGTCGAGGATCGGACATTAAATGGAAAGGCTTTCTGCTTGAGAGGGGTCTGTCATCGTTTGTTTGAGGAGGGGATTGTTGGGGTTGCAAGGTTGCAAACATAGTCCCATATTAAAAAATATATGGGAAAGATCATAGGCTTATAAGAAAAGATATCTCCATTGGTATGAGGTTTTTTGGGAGAGCTCAAGAGTAAAACCATGAGGGTTTAGACCTAAAGTGGACAATATCATATCATTATAGAGATATCTAAATTTATTTTGGTCCTAACATAAAGAATGGTAGATGTGTTTAGATTTTCCTATATACAATATCTTCCTCAAATTTCTCACTCTCAAAACATGAATGGTTGTAGGATTGCCAAACAAAGTGTACCATAGCAGCCATAGCAATATGTCACGTCCGTGTCAACATCCCTGTTCCTCGATAATGTTGTTCAAATGCCTGTAGCATCCTTTGATATGTCATCATCTCATGTGTCATGTGCAACCATAGCTTGATACGATCTCATAATTGCCGCACTTGCAAACATCCAAAGAAAATGTGCTCCTGTGTCTCCTCCTCCACCCTAAAGAATGTGGAGACTCTGTCAGAGTCCTCCAGATACTCTAGGCAATCTCTGGCAGGTAATCTATGGTGTGCAAGTAACCATAGGATAAATCTATGACTGGGATGAATATGCTTTTTCTATACTATCTTTGTCGGTGTCTTGCATGCTCCAGTATCTCGAAAGAAATCATATGCTCGAATGACTCCTCTATTGTATAGACTATATTGATTGAACCATCCTGCTAGTGTCCGCTGTGCTAACTTGATTGATCCAACTGATGCAACTATCTGATCTCGTAGCTGAGCCAGTTTCTTGAGGAGGGGTGAGTTAATGTGTTTGGGGTACCATCTTCATATATCAGTGCTCTGTAAGTAAGTATGATGGACCCATCAAACCCATAAGGCATCATGCTTGTCCTATATGGCCACAACACTTTGGCAAGAAAAGCAACATTCCACGCTGTTAGCTTCCTGAATCCTAATCCCCCTTCCTCATTAGGTTTTCACATTTCTATCCAGGCTATTGAGGGGGGGAGGGGGTACGCATTGTTGTCCAAAAGGAATATGGGTATAAGATGTAAATATGCTCCACTACTCCATGAGGTTGTGGCACTATCGACATCCAATAGCATTCTACTACCTTAGCACTGACTGTATTAACTGTGCCTTCCCCACATATGAAAGGGTGCTTTTTGGCCATGCACTTATCTTCTTGCTCAATGTATCAATAAGGGGGCTATAATATGTAATTTTTAGCTTTTCTGACGCCAAGGAGATACCTAAGTATTTGTAAGGTATGTGCCCCTCCTAAAACCCAATAATGGTGAGTAGTCCTAGCGTGCCCTCCTAGTCCTACCATGTAGGTGCATGATTTGGCCAGATTTGGTCCTTAGCCTGCCATCATTCCAAAGTCTTCCAAATAGCCCATGAGGATGCTAGTGGAGGTGGAGTCTCCCTGGAGAAATGAAGGAGATCATCTGCATATGCAAGGTGTACTATCTTGAGCTCATTGTTGGTGTACCATCACCGAGTCAGTTTTCTTTTTTTTGTTTACACTCAATTGATTCCATCATATATGAGAGCACATCATCAAAAATTGAATCCCTACATTGATGCAACCATAAATAGCAAACACTTCTATTATATGTCACTATTTCATTAACACACTAGCTAAGTGAAGGAAGTCAATAGATAATCACATGCTCATAATTTTTTTTTTATGAAAGGTAAATATATATATCATCAAGAAAATGGTACATATACCATGTATCCTATGGATATCTATGCGTTTTTTATGAAGTATCAGATCCAACTAGATGTCCCGGGATAGTCCACATGTACCCTCATAAGTACCAACTATATCCCAAAATAATCCCACAAAAGTCTATCACATGCTATCTTCCTGTTAGTAGGAGCCCTAGAGCCAATTATGTGATGATTGACTAGGGACTTGTTGTATTATATTCTATCATTAATAAAGACATGTTTGATTATTATACTTATATTGTATTTGTGTCAAATAACTAAGTATAATAATGTCCTTGGGTAGTAGGTTCTTATCTACATTATATCGATTGATTGAATCGATAGTGAGATGATGTAGAGAACACTACTCTAAACCATTCCTAGTCATGTATTAATATTCAAGGACAATATTAATGCATGGAGACTAGCATGTAGGTCAACTGATGACTTGAGCTCACAAGTCATGGATATGTGATATCAAGTTGACATATGGGTATACATTGGAGAATGTGTAGTGAATTGACCCGCCATGAGAAAGTTTCATAGATTGTCATATGAGTGTCATAAACTTTCTCATGTGACTATTAGTATGAATAGTCTTTAGACCTGAAGTCACTACAGTTCCCTACATAAGGAGTTATGTACTTTGGTATCGTCAAACGTCACCCGTAACAAGGTGGACTATAAAGGTGATGACTGGGTATGTAATGAATTATGCGGAGGGATGTGAGTGATGTAGATGGAATCTATCCCTCCCATATGACGGGAGTGATATTTGTGGGACCCTTGATCGAGTAGGACTACTGAAAAGCATGACCATGCTCAAATGAGTCAATATGAGATATTGAGCTCATTTGTTTGAGTGAGTTTACTCGGGGATCAAGAAACACATAGATTGATCGAGGATGACACGGTGCCTCATTGGTCAATCTAGATATCAAGGATAGAAGGACAAGGTCATACACTATCATAGTCACGGAGGTTTAGTCGGATCTCGACTTTTCTTGTCACTTGGGTAGCAGTGATGCATTGCCAGATGTTGTTCATTGCTTATGTGTCTAAAGCGTTTAGGCCCATTGCCATTGTCACGAAAACCTATTGGATCACACACTAAGGACATGATGCTTCGAGAAATCTGATCGGGAGCCCGAGTTAGGAACTCAGAGATCTGATCGGGAGCCCGAGTTGGGAACTCGGAGATCTGATCGAGAGCCCGAGTTGGGAACTCGGAGATCTGATCGGGAGCTCGAGTTGGGAACTCGGGAGAATCAGGTCAGGAGCTCAGGGACTTGGTCGGGAGCTCGGGCTAGGAGCTCAGGAGACTTGGTCAGGCAATCGGCAGACTGGGTCGGGAGCTCGGCACTCGGCAGACTGGGTCGGGAGCTCGGCACTCGGCAGACTGGGTCGGAGCTCGACAGACTGGGTCGGAGCTCGATAGACTGAGTCAGGAGCTCTGCACTCAGCAGACTGGGTCGCAGCTCGGCAAACTAGGTCGGGAGCTCGACAACTTGGTCGGGAGCTTGGGGACCTGCTCGGGAGACCTGGTCGGAAGCCTGAGAGGCCCGGTCGGAATTGCAGGGGAAATTCATTAAAGTGTTTAATGAAGAAAGAGAAAAGTCTCTCTTCATTGGATGAAGAAAAGGTGAAGAGTCACATGAAAATATGTGCTCTTTATTGACTTTAATGAAGAGAAGTCAAAGAGATAAAAGACTCTTCATATTCATGGGATGAATATAAAAAGGGTCTAGTTATTTTGAATGAGATGTAATTGTTTTTCCCTTCTTCCCTTTCTCTCTTCTTCCTCTTCTCCCTCTTGGCCGAAATCCCTTTGGGGTTCTTGGTGGTCTTGTGAACTACCTCAAGTTGCTAGCACAACTAAGGTAGTTCTTCCCAAAGTTGAGAGATCGTGCCCGTGTGGATACGAATAGAGGCACGGACACTTGAACGTGCAAGAGATCCGGCGCATCTTGGACGAGCGGGATAAACGAAAGGGCACACTCCAAAGGTATACACTATAGATCGATCTATTAGATAGATGAACTTCGTACGAGTTTTTCTTTCGCATGGATCGCTCGAGGGATCTTGTTTTCGCTGCGTTTTATGTTTTGGTGCTGGGAGATCCCAATAGTGGTATCAGAGCCACTTGTGAAAGATCGTACAAAGTTTTATGCATTTTATATGTGATATAGAAGTAGGACAATATTTATTATGAGTTGCATATAACTGTATGATATAGAAGTCGGGCTCCCGACCTGCCACTCGGGAAGACTGGCCCCTGAGGTCATACGGGCCGAAGGCTTCCAAGGCCATCTCGGGAGAACAGCCGCTCGGGTCATCCGGGAGAGTAGACCCCGAGACTGTCTCGGGAATAGGGAGTCCGAAGATCATACCGTAGCAATAAGGGTCTCGAATTCATTTGATGAATCAAGGGCAGCGACTCATTCACGGGGACAGCAAAATAAATTTTGTTTCGGGGGCCCTGCCCCCGAGCCCCCACAAGGGCGCTGCCCCTTGACCCCGCCCGCTAACCGGCCGCCGTGAGTTTCTGCTCAAGGGGCAAATTTTGTTTTTGCACTCATAATAAAATCAATGTCCTAAATCTATTATGTATGATTGTTGACATGGTGCATGGTTATGGCCTTAACCCCAATGTGATTGGATGTAAATGTGTGTGTGTATGTTGTAATTCATAATACGGCCTGTGTGTCGTGACTTGCCTCGATTTTTCCTAGTTGTAAAAATAGATTTAGACTCGAATGTAACTCGAGTTTTCCTAAATTGTAATGTACAAAATGAGGAGTGGAGTGTCCATTGAAGGATGACGTTACAAGAAGGATGCCAACCGCACATGATGGCTGGAGGATGCTCTTGGAAAAGATGTTAACCCTAGGTTGACCATCGATCTTCTCATTGGCTTGAGAAGATAGTAGTATACGGGCCATAACCATGTCACGTTTTACTGCTTATATGTTGATATATGCAATGTGTGTGTATGTAATGCATGATTAAATGTTTATATTAATTAAGTCAACTCGATATGTCTACCAAAGTTTGGTACTCATAAACTACCTCGATCATTTGTTGTTGGGTTTGCCAAAGCAAAGCAACGCATTTTATCTTGGTAGAGTGTGAGAGGACAATTGTGATGTCCTGCTATCAAACTTTGGGTGAGACTTAACTAAGTCACCTCAATTGGATTGAGAAACTTAGAGGCATATCCCAAAAGTTGGAAAATTTAGGTAAGAGGAAAATTATACTAAGTCTTGGGCGATTAGCCAAAGCTAACTCAAGATGATGTGTAATGTGAATCTTAACCCTTTTCAAGAGTTGCGTAAGATGTAATTGGTAAAATATTACCTACCTAGTTATACCAAGTCTTAGGTGATTAGCCAAAGCTAACTCCAGATGAAGTATAATATGGATCTTGTCCCACATAAATGTAGTCGCTATTTGGTTTGGAGCTAGTAGTGTGGGCAAATTGAGTTTGCGTACATTCATGACTATCCCCTACAAAAGCTCTACGATTTAGTGGGAGTATCATTTAATTAAAGGTCTAATTAAATTATCTAGATATGATACTTATTTCTGTAACGCCCGCTTTTTTTTTCATAAAGCGGCGTTACGTTAACATAGGTAGGGCATGTGAACATCATAATGCAGCGGAATAACTTTAAACTTACACATACATGCACCTAACTACCATTCCTAACATAATGGCATGGGAACTTAGCATATTAACTTCATACTTAGCATCATATCATGTCATACTTAACATCAAGTCATAACGTCACATAAGTAATCATTTAAGCACATACGTAGCAAATATAAAGTTTAGCATAAGACTCGTAATATATTGTTTCTTGGCCAAGTCACTACCACACACATATTCTTGCCCTCCTGCTACTTCCTTATTGTCCCCTTGCGTGATCTGCGGTATAAGGAAAATAAGACTATAAGCACATAGGCTTAGTAAGACTCTTTCCTACTCACTAAAACCATTCATCACTTAATCATAAGCACATGAAACATTAATATAACTTGACGCTCTACATAGGACATATGCATCTAAAATCATTTAGCCTGAAATAGTTCTCACATAGTGCACGAACATAAAATACACTTAACATGGCATAACACATGGCATGAACATAAACATAAATAAACATAACATGGCATGATACATGACATAAACATAAACATACATAAACTTAACATAGCATGATACATGGCATAAACATAAACATACATCACTTAACATGACATGATACATGGCATAAATATAAACATACATAAACTTAACATAGCATGATACATGGCATAAACATAAACATAAGTATACTTAACATGGCATGATACATGGCATAAACATAAACATAAATGTACTTAACATGGCATGATTTCTAACATAGCATATGGGCATCTTCTTAACATAAACTTAAACATAAATCGTTTACTGTCATGCATATTTCTTAACATGAAACATCAGCATAAAACATCACTATCATGGCATAATGCATAACATGAATGAATGCATGAGTTGAATGCATATACATAAGGATGCTTAATTTTTAAAATCATACTTTTAAATACTTAAACATAATCATCACATCATTGGGGTCCCCGGCTTGTACCACATACATACATCATGTGCGCGCATCCCTAAGTAAATACGAGGTAGCTAGTCTCGACCTACTTGGGTAAGGACAGCTATGGTAATCCCAGAACCGTGGACAACATAGTCGGTAGTCCAGAACCGGGGCGTTCTTAAGGTGCCCATCCCTGTTGGACAGCTTCGGTAGTCCCAGAACCATGGACAGCATAGTCGGTAGTCCAGAACCGGGGCATTCTTAAGGTGCCCATCCCTTGGACCCATACTTCGGTCCGGTACAAGCTCATTCATAAAGTAACATAACTTTACATGCTTCATCATTCATAAGACATTCATAGCATACTTAGACATAACATAGCTTTGTTACATGAAGCATGACATAAAGCATACTTGACCTTTCATTGTTCATACTTAATGCACCTTAAAGGCATGAGCATTATCTTCATTCATAACACATGGCATGCATCTTTATTCATAAAACATGGCATGCTTACATAAAACATCATTCTTGTTCATAGTGCTTGCATTAACTTCATTCATAAACATGGCATGCTTACATAAAACATCATTCTTGTTCATAGTGCTTGCATGATCATGGCATATAAGGTAAGCATTGCATTATATTCATTAAACATGACATGTTTACATAGACCATTATCCTAATCCATAGAGCTTGCATGATCATGATACATAAGGTAAGCATTGCATTTCATACAGAAGCATGGTATCCATCACAAGCATGCATAGGTAGGACTTCTCTAAACATGCTACATACTATCTAAGTGCATGGCATAGAACATAAGACATTCATGAATAAACCCTATTAAGCATGGCATCTAACATGAACATACAACATGAAACATAGTATTTAAGGTTAGGGTTATAGGTAACATAATTTCTACCACATGCTTGAACCTTTATATATACATCATAATGAGCCATAAACCATCATTCTTCAAACCCTAACTCCACCTAAACCCCATTTACATGGCTTGGCCGAAACATGCAAGGGAGGGTTCCATCATTCAAATGACATGTAAGGTAGCATAAGGAAAAGAAACAACCATACATTACCCATAAGACCATAGGAAGCCATTAGGGTTCACCCTAACTTTTAGCCCTACTTTCTAGGGTTGGCCGAAACTTTACAAGGCCATGGGTACTTGGAAAACATTTCATAAAGCTCCCAATTAACCATTAAACACCAACCATACCATACCATAGGGGCCTTTGGAACCCATACTTGAAGTAAACCCTAACTTTTAGCCCAACTTCTCATCTTGGCCGAAACCCTACAAGGGTCACAAGGCTATATCAATCACCATTAATCCCCTTGTAATATGAGGAATCATAAGAAGCTTGCTTTAAGAGTTAGATCTAAACCCCAACCATGAAAACATGGTGGTGGCCGAAACCCTAAAGGGTATTAGGGTACACCAAAATTTCTCCAAATCCTATTTTATTCTTTATACATCATAAGAGAACATTAGAAAGCATAAGTGAGATTTTTAACATCACCTTGGACCCAAAACCCATGGTGGCCGAAACCCTAGGGTTAGGGTTCATGACTTTTTTTGTCCAACATAAGATCCCAAATAAACTTCATATTATGATAACTTCAAGGAGAGCTAATATACCACAGGTGAGGGAGTCTTACCTTAGATTATCTTGATTTTAGACCTTAGATTTGGGAGAAGGATGAAGACCTTGTTTCCTTTTGACCACCTCTAGCCTTTGTAACCTTGAACAAGAACCTTGGATCTTGAAGGAGAGGACTTCTTGTGAACTTTTTCCAAGGAAAACCCCTCCTATGGGGTTCGGCTAGAAGGAGGAAGAAGGAGAAGAGAAAGGGCTTGGTGGATGAAGAGAAGAGGAATAACTCTTAGGTGTTAAGTTTTCTCTCACTTATACACAATGAAGAGAGGCAAGTGAAGAGACATGGTGCCTCCTCTCATGATGACTCTTCACTTCCTTTAGCCTTAACAAAAATCCACTTCATTGCCTCATAGCACTCCCTTGCTAGGTGAATTGGTTAGTGCATACATGGTGGTACAAGAGGTCCATGGTTCAATCCTTGGTGCATGTGCTTTATTTTTATTTTATTTTATTTTATTTTTCCTTTTATTTTCGGCAATGCACCCTAAGGCCTACCAATAGCCATGTTAATATTCCTAATTTAAACCCATTTCTATTTATATTAGTTTCCACCTAAAATCCATTAATAACCATGGTACCGGAAAAGCCCATGTAAGGTCCATTAGCAATTATCTTCTTATTCTATATCGAAAATCATGGATCATCATGCTAAGGTTTATACTAGTGTCCCTATGTTCCTCGAGAATCTATCTAGGCATGGTTAATATTTTTAAAGAAAATATTGAGACAATTTTCCGGGTCGTTACAATCCCCCATACCTCGTGAAAGTTCGTCCTCGAACTTAGAATAGCTCCAGGTACTTGCGTCTCATCTCGTCCTCGCGTTCCCAGGTAGCTTCCTCGAACCTTTTACTTTGCCATAGAACCTTGACTAAGGGTACCTTCTTGTTCCTTAGCTTTTTGTCTATTAGTTATGCAACTCTTAGATCCAAAATTTCTACATCTTTACGATTTCTAAGTACCATAATAACTGCTTCTACTCTTCGTGATATCATATCATTTTATTCGTTTCGCTACATCTCTATATTTAGGTGCTTCTAATACAGAACTATGATTTCATCTCAACCATCTTTTTTTTTCTCTCTAGCTCTACTTGTTTATCACTGTTTCTATTACTTATTGTCATAATTTTGTCTACTATTAAGCTGTACACGGAAGAATATAATTTAACGTATTCCTGGTTAATTTCATTTGCTACTTCAAACAAGGCTCTAACTTTCACTTACTATGCACAAGTTTATCATCTATACACTAACTTATTACTCCGAAGCTCTTCTCAATTAGCACTAATTTCAATGTCTCTGCTTCTCACATACATCTTTTATCTGTATAAAACTAAACAAAAATTACAATTATTATTATATGATTCTCTTTTATTACATTCAGTATCATACTTCAAATCTACTCCTTGACAACATAATTACAGCTTTATATAAGTACAACTCTTTCTCCTTTCTACTCGAATCTCGTTACCCCTTTTTCCGAGAATTATTCTTACTTTATTAATCTTAGTTCTTTTATTATCTATTTTAATAGTATATTCGTTTCTATGTAACATAACTTCTCAGAGTACATAAACTCATGTATCGCTTATCATATTACTTCCTATTCTTGTTATTTGAGCTACTTACTTTGTTTTAACTAACTAACTTATAATGCATACAGTCTCTATATTTAAACCCATTACCAGATAACTAGTCTTTGACTAATAATCTATGCTAACCTAAAAGCTAACTCGAAACACTTGTATCCAAGATTTTACTATTTAGTTTAAACTAAATATAACATGCTAATCTCTTTAGTTTTTATCAACCTAACACCATAAACAAATTTTTTTTTTAGAATATTATGCGCTAAGCTTGCTTATTTAATTTTGCTACTACATTTACTCTACTGTTTTTTTTATGTCATCATGAAAAATAACTACTCACTTCAGTTAATTCATCATCTCATAATATAATGGACATCAAATCTACCTACTCTACTTTGTTTTCTCACATCTATCTATTTCCAGCAAGTGACTTACATACACTAACTACTTTTATCTATCAGACCTCGCTCTTATCCAAATCTAATCCACAAGACAATTTAACTCAACCTAAAAGACAACATCTCTTCTTCTCAATCCATGTTAACAATTCTCTTACTACATAGTAATTCCTATTTATTTATCAAGTCATTCCTTTCCACTCAGAGTTTTCCATCAAGCAGTCAAAATTTAAAAATTCGATAACATTACTCATTTCTACTTTAACTATCGTCTCTTCTCTTTTTTTTTCTTCCATTTACATGTAAACTATACTTTTCTCTGCTCTTTCCATATCTACTCTAACTGCCACACAATCTATCAAGTGATAAATAATATTATCTAGTACCTAATATAACTCTTCTATATCAATCGCGCTCTTCGCTTTATTAGTACTCTGTCTTTCTGCTCTTCGAGATACTCACCGCTTCTTACTACCACTTCATAGTTGTTCATCATCCACATATTAAATACGGTATTCTCTCGCAATTATAAGCCTAATCTCAAATTCTTTTGTCTTACAGGTTTAGTCTTGGTAGTCTCATTAATTCTGTTACTCTATCTTCTAGCCATGCTTTTCTTCATAAAAGACAAGTATGGATAATATAAGTTATTGTTATTCCTACCCCCATATTAAATTCTAAATTATTTGATTTCTATAAATAATAAGAAAATATCATTCATATTCACATATCTTGCAAGCACTTTCTATCATCTATCATAAGGTATCATTCCTACTTGCATATTCTATCATCATAACATATCATCCATACTTGCATATCCTAGAATCGTAAGGTATCCTCCATACTCACATATTCTAGAATCATAAAATATCATCTATACTTACATATTCCTGAATACTTTCTATCATAAAATATCCTTCATACTTGCATATTCTAGAATCATAAAATATCATCTATACTTACTTATTCTTGAATCATAAAAGAACATCATAAAAGAACATAAGGCATACATAGAGGTACTTACTTGGAAGCTGTAGGAAGAAGGCTTGATGTGTGTGTATTGAGATGGCAACTGCTCTGATACCAACCTGTAACGCCCGCTTTTTTTTTCATAAAGCGGCGTTACGTTAACATAGGTAGGGCATGTGAACATCATAATGCAACGGAATAACTTTAAACTTACACATACATGCACCTAACTACCATTCCTAACATAATGGCATGGGAACTTAGCATATTAACTTCATACTTAGCATCATATCATGTCGTACTTAACATCATGTCATAATGTCACATAAGTCATCATTTAAGCACATACGTAGCAAATATAAAGATTAGCATAAGACTCGTAATATATTGTTTCTTGGCCAAGTCACTACCACACACATATTCTTGCCCTCCTACTACTTTCTTATTGTCCCCTTGCGTGATCTGCGGTATAAGGAAAATAAGACTATAAGTACATAGGCTTAGTAGGACTCTTTCCTACTCACTAAAACCATTCATCACTTAATCATAAGCACATGAAACATTAACATAACTTGATGCTCTACATAGGACATATGCATCTAAAATCATTTAACCTGACATAGTTCTCACATAGTGCATGAACATAAAATACACTTAACATGGCATAACACATGACATGAACATAAACATAAATAAACATAACATGGCATGATACATGGCATAAACATAAACATACATAAACCTAACATAGCATGATACATGGCATAAATATAAACATACATCACTTAACATGACATGATACATGGCATAAACATAAACATACATAAACTTAACATAGCATGATACATGTCATAAACATAAACATAAGTATACTTAACATAGCATGATACATGGCATAAACATGAACATAAATGTACTTAACATGGCATGATTTCTAACATAGCATATGGGCATCTTCTTAACATAAACTTAAACATAAATCGTTTACTGTCATGCATATTTCTTAACATGAAACATCAGCATAAAACATCACTATCATGGCATAATGCATAACATGAATGAATGCATGAGTTGAATGCATATACATAAGGATGCTTAATTTTTAAAATCATACTTTTAAATACTTAAACATAATCATCAAATCATTGGGGTCCCCGGCTTGTACCACATACATACATCATGTGCGCGCATCCCTAAGTAAATACGAGGTAGATAGTCTCGACCTACTTGGGTAAGGACAGCTATGGTAGTCCCAGAACCATGGACAGCATAGTCGGTAGTCCAAAACCAGGGCGTTCTTAAGGTGTCCATCCCTGTTGGACAACTTCGGTAGTCCCAGAACCGTGGACAGCATAGTCGGTAGTCCAGAACCGGGGCATTCTTAAGGTGCTCATACCTTGGACCCATACTTCGGTCCGGTACAAGCCCATTCATAAAGTAACATAACTTTACATGCTTCATCATTCATAAGACATTCATAGCATACTTAGACATAACATAGTTTTGTTACATTAAGCATGACATAAAGCATACTTGACCTTTCATTGTTCATACTTAATGCATAGCATCATGATGCCTTAAAGGCATGAGCATTATCTTCATTCATAAAACATGGCATGCATCTTTATTCATAAAACATGGCATGCTTACAT
Organism: Boesenbergia rotunda; assembly: GCA_024364735.1. NCBI lineage: Eukaryota > Viridiplantae > Streptophyta > Magnoliopsida > Zingiberales > Zingiberaceae > Boesenbergia > Boesenbergia rotunda. The sequence continues at coordinate 894,069 of JAGFNQ010002771.1, forward strand.
AAAACATCATTCTTGTTCATAGTGCTTGCATTAACTTCGTTCATAAACATGGCATGCTTACATAAAACATCATTCTTGTTCATAGTGCTTGCATGATCATGGCATATAAGGTAAGCATTGCATTATATTCATTAAACATGACATGTTTACATAGACCATTATCCTAATCCATAGAGCTTGCATGATCATGATACATAAGGTAAGCATTGCATTTCATACAGAAGCATGATATCCATCACAAGCATGCATAGGTAGGACTTCTCTAAACATGCTACATACTATCTAAGTGCATGGAATAGAACATAAGAAATTCATGAATAAACCCTATTAAGCATGTCATCTAACATGAACATACAACATGAAACATAGTACTTAAGGTTAGGGTTATAGGTAATATAATTTCTACCACATGCTTGAACCTTTATATATACATCATAATGAGCCATAAACCATCATTCTTCAAACCCTAACTCCACCTAAACCCCATTTACATGGCTTGGCCGAAACATGTAAGGGAGGGTTCCATCATTCAAATGACATGTAAGGTAGCATAAGGAAAAGAAACAACCATACATTACCCATAAGACCATAGGAAGCCATTAGGGCTCATGATTAGGGTTCACCCTAACTTTTAGTCCTACTTTCTAGAGTTGGCCGAAACCTTACAAGGCCATGGGTACTTGGAAAACATTTCATAAAGTTCCCAATTAATCATTAAACACCAACCATACCATACCATAGGGGCCTTTGGAACCCATACTTGAAGTAAACCCTAACTTTTAGCCCAACTTCTCATCTTGGTTGAACCCCTACAAGGGTCACAAGGCTATATCAATCACCATTAATCCCCTTGTAACATGAGGAAACATAAGAAGCTTACTTTAAGAGTTAGATCTAAACCCCAACCATGAAAACATGGTTGTGGCCGAAACCCTAAAGGGTATTAGGGTACACCAAAAATTCTCCAAATCCTATTTTATTCTTTATACATCATAAGAGAACATTAGAAAGCATAAGTGAGATTTTTAATATCACCTTGGACCCAAAACCCATGGTGGCCGAAACCCTAGGGTTAGGGTTCATGACTTTTTTTGTCCAACATAAGATCCCAAATAAACTTCATATTATGATAACTTCAAGGAGAGCTATTATACCACAGGTGAGGGAGTCTTACCTTAGATTATCTTAATTTTAGACCTTAGATTTGGGAGAAGGATGAAGACCTTGTTGCCTTTTGACCACCTCTAGCCTTTGTAACCTTGAACAAGAACCTTGGATCTTGAAGGAGAGGACTTCTTGTGAACTTTTTCCAAGGAAAACCCCTCCTATGGGGTTCGGCTAGAAGGTGGAAGAAGGAGAAGAGAAAGGGCTTGGTGGATGAAGAGAAGAGGAATAACTCTTAGGTGTTAAGTTATCTCTCATTTATACACAATGAAGAGGGGCAAGTGAAGAGACATGATGCCTCCTCTCATGGTGACTCTTCACTTCCTTTAGCCTTAACAAAAATCTACTTCATTCCCTCATAGCACTCCCTTGCTAGGTGAATTGGTTAGTGCATGCATGGTGGTACAAGAGGTCCAAGGTTCAATCCTTGGTGCATGCGCTTTATTTTTATTTTATTTTATTTTTCCTTTTATTTTCGATAATGCCCCCTATGGCCTACCAATAGCCATGTTAATATTTGTAATTTAAACTCATTTCTATTTATATTAATTTCCACCTAAAATCCATTAATAACCATGGTACCGGAAAAGCCCATGTAAGGCCCATTAGCAATTATCTTCTTATTCTATATCGAAAATCATGGATCATCATGCTAAGGTTTATACTAGTGTCCCTATGTTCCTCGAGAATCTATCTAGGCATGGTCAATATTTTTAAAGAAAATATTGAGACAATTTTCCGGGTCGTTACAATTTCTGCATGTTGTATTGTTGTAGATCACCATATCGTCTAACATGTCAAATACTCTCTCTCTGCGATCTGTCCTTGAGAAGGACAAGCTCAACGGAGCTAATTTCCTAGACTGGTACTGAAACTTGAGGATAATCCTCAAACAAGAACGAAAATTGTACGTCCTAGAGCAACCACTTCCAGAAGCACCCGTCGCTACCGCCACCCGTGCCAAAAAGGATGCTTACAAGAAGTATCAGGATGATGCACTTGATGTATCATGCCTTATGCTTGCCACCATGAACTCTGAGCTTCTGAAGCAACATGAGAACACGAATGCACATGATATGGTTGAGCATCTAAAGCAACTATATCAAAGGGCAAGCTAGGCACGAGCGGTTTGAGGTGTCTAAAGCCCTATTTGCATGCAAGATGCAAGAAGGAACTCCTGTAGGAACTCATGTACTCAAGATGATTGGGTATGTCGAGAACCTTGAAAGACTAGGATTTCCACTGGGCCAAGAATAGTCAACCGACCTTATCCTGTAATCGTTGTCGTAAGGGTATGATCAATTTGTCATGAACTATAACATGAATGAAATTGACAAACCTTTGCTTAAGATGCTCAGCATGTTAAGAACTGCTGAACCCAATCTCAAGAAAACCAAGACCAACAATGTATGATGGTAAATAAGGGCAAAGGCAAATGGAAGCCTAAAGGCAAGGGTAAGACCCAAGCCAAAGGCAAGGCCAACTCTACTACATCCAAGGCTAAAGGTAAGGTGCCTAAGGAAGGGACCTGCTTCCACTGTGGTGAAACCGAACATTGGAAGAGGAACTGTAAATATTACCTGGAGGAAGTAAAGAAGAAAAGAAGTGAGACTTCTGCCTCAGGTATTTTTCTTATAGAAGTCAATTTATCTATCTCTTCTGTAGGACCGGTGCCGTCGATAGGGGGGGGTGAATATCGACCGTCAAAAACTTTAAGAAATCTTCGTAACACTTTTTGTTCTAGACTTAAAAGATTAGTAGCGCAGCGGAAAATAAGTAATAAAACAAAAGAGAATAAAACAGGGGACACAGCAGGTTTATTTACTTGGTTCCCAACCCCCCAGGGTCAGTACGTCCAAGGCCTATGTACTCGGCGTTGAGTCCACTAATAGTCTCCTTTCCGGAATTTCCGGAGGCGGAGAAACCCGACTTACAGTGTAGAATTTACAAAGACAAGTATTGAAAAATAAGTACAGTAACTTTAAAAGCAAACCGAACACAGAAAGTGAAGCTCGGCCGATCTGGATCTCCGAAGTGCCGCGCACTTCCTCCTGGAGCCTCCCGGTCGTAGAACCTCGTCTTTAGCGCGTTGTCGTAGGTCGTAACAGTCGGATTCGCAGTTAGAATGTGTGTACGAAGAAGAGGGGTCGAAGCCCCTTTTATAGCCCTCCTAGGGGCGCCCTGGTCGACGGGGGCGCCCCGGAAGACTCGGTCAACACTTATCCTTGCGCCTACCTCGCCGCGGGAGATAAGACTGTTGACCAGGGCGCCCCGAACATCCCGGGCGCCCTTCTGAGCGCTTATCTTCATTTAGAACGCGAAACAGCACAAACAGGGTTGACCCGGGCGCCCCGGATGTTCCGGGCGCCCCGGTTGACTCCTTTTGACTGCATCCCGAAGCTGCTTTCTTAGCTCCCTGTTTAGCACTGACTGGGGGGCGCCCCCCTTGCTGGGGGCGCCCCCAACACAGGGGCAGTACCCTGAATTAACACTGCAAGGCTTGCTTTGTCTCCGGTTCTTGTTACCTGCAAGATACACAAACACAAAGCATACATGCATGAAAAATGAAGCCTAAGGACATGGTTCTGACTTCGGATTTGCACAAAACCCTAGGTCGAACCGGCACGAGTTCCCACCCCCGGGAACACGCCCTTCACCTACTCCTTTCAGGAGACGGTTGCCACCCAGTCCTTCAGGTGGACTTTTACTTAGCTTCCGATACTCCCGGACCTCGAGACGCCCAAACCCTGACCCGTCTCTACTCCTGTCCTTAGTCATCGCTCAGCTAAGTTGCTCAGTCCCTTGGACCAAGACTTTATTCCCCAGCAGCCCTTCACTAGGTGCCTAGCAGCCCTTCGCTAGGTCTTAGGGTTACGATACCTAGCAGCCCTTCGCTAGGTGCCTAGCAGCCCGTTGCTAGGACTTGTTCCCCTGACATCCCTTCGTCAGGTGCCTAGCAGCCCTTCGCTAGGACTTATTTTCCTGACAACCCTTCGTCAGGTGCCTAGCAGCCCTTTGCTAGGTCTTATTTTCCTGACAACCCTTCGTCAGGTGCCTAGCAGCCCTTTGCTAGGTCTTTTCTTTCTGGCAGCCCTTCGCCAGAGCCTAGCGGCCCTTCGCTAGGTCTTAGGGTTTCCATGCCTAGCTTAACTAGGACTTTTCTCAGGCTTAGGTTACTTCTCCTTAGCTCCCCTTTGTCTGTTCAACATATTACTGACTTAAGTACATTGTCAAACATTAAAACACATAAAGGAGAACATCATTGATGCAACTTGCACCAACAATCTCCCCCTTTTTGATGTTTGACAATAACTTAAGTTAGATTGGTTTAAGGGGCTAAATTGCTATCCTTGGGATAAAAGGTATAGGTTTTTGGGAGAGTAAAAAATATTCTAACTGAAAAAAAATCTAACTTAAGCACTCTCTCCCCCTTTGTCATGCATCAAAAAGATATAAACTTGCATCAACAATGAAAAACCTTTGAATTTTTGTTTTGAAAATACTTAGTGCAATTTTGTTTTTTGTTTTTTTTTTTAAAAAATTGCATAAATTTGAAAATGCTCTAGGTTTAAAGTATAAGTACTTTGAAAAGATGATTTGTAAGGAGTGCATGTACTTTTAAAAGATTATTTAAATCTCTTTTTGAAAGAATATAAGTATATTTTTTTGAGAAATTAAGTACTTAACAATACATTTGAAAATATTTTTTTTTTCAAAATTAAGAATATTGGTTTTGAAAGACATAAGTATTTTTTTTGAAAATATTTTACTTGATTGAGTTTCTTTTCCAGTCTGACACTATCCTAGGAAACCTTGTTGACCACAAGGACATTTCCTAAGTGTCCTGGGAATTTTCCAACCTAAGTAAACATTATTTCAAAATAATTTCATAAGTGACACAACTTTTAACAAGTAGTATTTTGAAAAGCATAGATTTTTAGTATTTTAAAAGCATGTAATTGAATAATTCTTTTAATTTGACCTCCCCCTAAACTTGACTCAGTCCTGGGAAGCTTGTTGACCACAAGTACTCTTCCTTTGAGTCTTAAGGTGATTCAAATCAAAGGAATTTTCTAATAATTTTAAAAAAATAGTTTAAGACTTTGAAAAAAATATTTGACTCAGACTTCCCCTAAATCTGACACATCCTCGGAGTCCTTTTTAGATTATGAAGTGGACCTTCCTCTGTGTCTTTAGGGTTTATCAGAATCAAAAGAACAGGTAAACATTTGATTTTTGCAATAGGTAAAATCTTTGTCGAAGAGCCACAAGTGATAATGATTAAAGCATGATTTTCGAAAAGATATTTTCAAATAATAGTAATGTTTTTAAAGTGCAGTTTGAAAAATATGAAAAGCACTCCCCCTGCATTAATGTCATTTTGACTCTATCTAAGTGCCCTAAGGAACTTTAGTGTTGTCCTAAGAGGCTTGTGTCTAATTGCGTGAGTCAATCAATTTTTGGAAAACAATATACCTTTTTGAAAAATGTGTAATATATATAATCAATCAGACAAGCATGAATTCCATAAAAACATTATTATGTTAAAGCTCTATTTTGAAAAATATATTTTTAGGAAAATATTCTAACAATTTTGAAAAACAATTTTGAAAAATATTTTTCAATTCATTAGTCCTTAACATCTCACCCATTTTAGATGTATCAATACAACAAGCATGATTGCCTTATAGGTGTATTGTGAGATTCTTGAATCATTTTCTATTATTAAATCTAATTGAAATTTATGTTAGATTCGAATTTGACAAAAGATAATTTGAATTTGTATTTCAAAAATTGGCTTCCAGGTCTTGGCGAGGCACTAGGCCTTCTTTGGCCGAAGCCTTATGGGATCATCCACCCTTTCCTTGACAAAGCCTTTTAATGAAATTTCATTTTCAAATTAAATTAGGTCATTTTCTGGTCTAACTAGCTTGGGTCTTGGATCGGTAGCTTCGGCTGGTTTCACCAGTCTAAAGAGACCAAGTAGACTTGATCTTATTAGAGTTGGTTTCCCCAACGTACTATCATCTCACCTCCTCCCAATACTATGTTGCCAAATTTCAATTATCTTTTTCTTATGACCTTTCTAAATTATGCATAAAAATTAAATATGAATGACATGTCATATATTTTAAAGGAAAATAGCAAATGCATGGCATGACAATTATGCATGAGTCAAACAAGTCAAGACATTTTATTTTTGTTTCTAAGAATGTATCAAATTCTCGATTTGATACATATCGTGTGAACCTGCGAATATGTCAACCCACTTTGACATATTTGATTTTATTGATTTAATTGTTGCGGTTTGGATAAGGTTTTAGTTTGGTTCAGGTTTAAGTGATTTAAGATTGGATTAAAATTGAGTTAATTTGAATTTAATTGAAAAGTGAATTAATTTGAATTATTTGAATTTAGTTGAATTAATTTGATTAATTAAGGTTTAATTGACTTAATTGAATTAATTAAGATTTATCTGAATTAATTAAGATTTAATTGATTTAATTTGATTAAGATTTATTTTGAATTAAGTTAAGATTTAATTTAATTTAATTAAGATTTATTTTAATTTAATTAAGATTTATTTTGAATTTAATTCGAAGATAATTAAGGTTTAATTTTTGTTTTAATTAGGATTTAATTTGAATTAATTCGAAATTAATTAAGGTTTAATTTTTTTGAGATTATTATGATTAATTAATAATTGTGGGTTTAAATTCATCATTTTCATTATTTCAAAAATTTCTTCTTCATTTTTATCTTTCTTTTCAAGTTTTTCTAATAATTTCGATTTATTTGAATTTTTATAATTTTTATTTACTATGGCCTTTATCTTAGATAGTTCCATATCCTCTTTAAGATTTGATTTTTCAATATCCTTATAGTAGGTGGAGTAAATTGGGCCACTAATTAAGGTTTCAGGATTATCTAAGGGGATAATTAAATTATTATCTAAAGAGATATCATCTTCAGAGTTATCCTTATAATTTTTAGAATTAATTTCTGAATTATCTTTAAGATTTTCTGAATTAAATTCTGGATTAAATTTAGAATTCTCAACTTCGAATTTAGAATTATACAATGGATTTTCGAATTTGAATCTGTAATTATCTGAAGGATTTTCTGACTTAGAATTATCCTTAAGATTTTTGAATTCAACTTTATCCTTAGGATTTTCAAATTCGAATTTGGATTTATCCTTAGGATTTTCAAATTTGAATTCGGATTTAGTTTCAGATTTAGATCCAGAATTAATTGTATCATTATCTGTAGAATTATCAGAATTTATTTTAGATTTAATATCAGAATTAATATTATCAGAACTAATATTATCAGAATTAATATTGTCAGAACTAATATTTTCAGAATTAATATTTTCAGAATTCATGTTTTCAGAATTAATATTATCAGAATTAATATTTGAAATTTCTGAATTGATATTCTGAATTAAGCAATTTATTTCTGATATTTTAGTTGTATTCACATTTTGTAATTTATCATGCAAAAAATTTAATCTACTATGCAGTAAATTTAATTTTTCAGAAAAATTAACTGAGTTGTCTAAGGACAGTGCAGGAAATTGTAAAACTTTTGGAACGTAAATCTTACGTACCTTCGCCGAGCATTTGTTTTTGTAATGCCCGTATTTTTCGCACTTGAAGCATTGTACGTGACTTTTGTCCCTCCGGTTTCCTGGCGTTGGTACCTCCTTTGCCGCCGGTGACGAACGATTTTTACGAGTAGGGCACTGATTTTTATAGTGCCCTCTCTCCCTGCATGTGAAACAAATAATATGCGATTTAAAATTAGACATAAAAAAAATATACCTGATTCACCCCTGGGCTCCCCCTCAACTCCTGGCGTCGTTGCTCCGTCGGCGGTTAGTCCGGTGAAGAGCGGCTCGGCTCTGATACCACTTGTAGGACCGGTGCCGTCGATGGGGGGGGTGAATATCGACCGTCAAAAACTTTAAGAAATCTTCGTAACACTTTTTGTTCTAGACTTAAAAGATTAGTAGCGCAGCAGAAAATAAGTAATAAAACAAAAGAGAATAAAACAGGGGACACAGCAGGTTTATTTACTTGGTTCCCAACCCCCCAGGGTCAGTACGTCCAAGGCCTATGTACTCGGCGTTGAGTCCACTAATAGTCTCCTTTCCGGAATTTCCGGAGGCGGAGAAACCCGACTTACAGTGTAGAATTTACAAAGACAAGTATTGAAAAATAAGTACAGTAACTTTAAAAGCAAACCGAACACAGAAAGTGAAGCTCGGCCGATCTGGATCTCCGAAGTGCCGCGCACTTCCTCCTGGAGCCTCCCGGTCGTAGAACCTCGTCTTTAGCGCGTTGTCGTAGGTCGTAACAGTCGGATTCGCAGTTAGAATGTGTGTACGAAGAAGAGGGGTCGAAGCCCCTTTTATAGCCCTCCTAGGGGCGCCCTGGTCGACGGGGGCGCCCCGGAAGACTCGGTCAACACTTATCCTTGCGCCTACCTCGCCGCGGGAGATAAGACTGTTGACCAGGGCGCCCCGAACATCCCGGGCGCCCTTCTGAGCGCTTATCTTCATTTAGAACGCGAAACAGCACAAACAGGGTTGACCCGGGCGCCCCGGATGTTCCGGGCGCCCCGGTTGACTCCTTTTGACTGCATCCCGAAGCTGCTTTCTTAGCTCCCTGTTTAGCACTGACTGGGGGGCGCCCCCCTTGCTGGGGGCGCCCCCAACACAGGGGCAGCACCCTGAATTAACACTGCAAGGCTTGCTTTGTCTCCGGTTCTTGTTACCTGCAAGATACACAAACACAAAGCATACATGCATGAAAAATGAAGCCTAAGGACATGGTTCTGACTTCGGATTTGCACAAAACCCTAGGTCGAACCGGCACGAGTTCCCACCCCCGGGAACACGCCCTTCACCTACTCCTTTCAGGAGACGGTTGCCACCCAGTCCTTCAGGTGGACTTTTACTTAGCTTCCGATACTCTCGGACCTCGAGACGCCCAAACCCTGACCCGTCTCTACTCCTGTCCTTAGTCATCGCTCAGCTAAGTTGCTCAGTCCCTTGGACCAAGACTTTATTCCCCAGCAGCCCTTCACTAGGTGCCTAGCAGCCCTTCGCTAGGTCTTAGGGTTACGATACCTAGCAGCCCTTCGCTAGGTGCCTAGCAGCCCGTTGCTAGGACTTGTTCCCCTGACATCCCTTCGTCAGGTGCCTAGCAGCCCTTCGCTAGGACTTATTTTCCTGACAACCCTTCGTCAGGTGCCTAGCAGCCCTTTGCTAGGTCTTATTTTCCTGACAACCCTTCGTCAGGTGCCTAGCAGCCCTTTGCTAGGTCTTTTCTTTCTGGCAGCCCTTCGCCAGAGCCTAGCGGCCCTTCGCTAGGTCTTAGGGTTTCCATGCCTAGCTTAACTAGGACTTTTCTCAGGCTTAGGTTACTTCTCCTTAGCTCCCCTTTGTCTGTTCAACATATTACTGACTTAAGTACATTGTCAAACATTAAAACACATAAAGGAGAACATCATTGATGCAACTTGCACCAACATCTTCTTCTTGGGTATTAGATACCGGATGCGCGTCTCACATTTGTACTAATGTGTAGGGCCTTCAAAGAGCTAGATCATTGACAAAGGGCGAAGTGGACCTACGAGTAGGCAATGGAGCAAAAGTTGCTGCCATAACTGTAGGAACTTATTCCTTATATTTGCCCACTGGGCTTATCTTAGAACTAGAGGAGTGCTTTTATGTACCTACATTAACTAAGAACATAATTTCAGTATCTTGTTTGGACAAGAAAGGTTTCTCATTTATCATAAATGACACATGTTGTTCTATAATGTTAAATGACATGTTCTATTGTAGTGCACCACTTATGAGTGGACTCTATCTTCTAGACCTAGATAACCCAATCTATAACATAAATACCAAACGGTTCAAACCCAATGAGGTGAACCAATCATATCTCTGGCATTGTCGCTTAGGACATATAAATGAGAGTCGCATATCCCAGCTCCATAAGGGTGGATTACTGGACTCATTTGATTTTGAATCATATAAGACATGTGAATCTTGTCTTCTAGGCAAGATGACCAAGACTCCATTTAGTGGACACGGCGAAAGAGTGACGAACTTGTTAGGACTCATACATACTGATGTATGTGGCCCTTTCAATGTCGCAGCTAGAGGAGGCTATCAGTACTTCATCACTTTCACTGATAATATCAGTAGATACGGCTATGTGTATCTCATGAAACACAAGTCAGAATCCTTTGAAAAGTTCAAAGAATTCAAGAGTGAAGTACAAAACCAACTTGGAAAAAGTATTAAGATGCTTCGATCAGATCGAGGTGGTGAATACCTTAGCCAAGAATTTCGTGACCATCTAGCTGAGTGTGGGATTATATTACAACTCACTCCACCTGGAACACCACAGTGGAATGGTGTGTTCGAGCGGAGAAATCGTACTCTATTAGATATGGTACGATCAATGATGAGTCAGACAGATCTTCCTACTTCCTTCTGGGGATTCGCTCTAGAGACAGTTCTTTTCACACTTAACCGAGCTCCATCAAAGGTCGTCATAAAGACACCATATACGATATGGACTGGGAAGAGTCCCATGATGTCTTTTATGAAGATTTGGGGTTGTGAGGCTTACGTTTGACGTCAAGTCTCAGATAAACTAGGACCCAAATATGATAAGTGTTATTTTGTAGGATATCCCAAGGAAACAAAGGGATATTACTTTTACAATCCCACACTAGGCAAAGTGTTTGTCTCTAGAAATGGCATTTTTTCTAGAAAAAGAGTTTATTTCTAGAAGAATTAGTGGGAGTAAAATCCAT
>JAGFNQ010002771.1:905984-954581 GCA_024364735.1 Boesenbergia rotunda
ATTAGGATTTAATTTGAATTAATTCGAAGATTAAATTTAAGTTTTTAATGATTAAGGTTTTAATTAGGATTTAATTTGAATTAATTCGAAGATAATTAAATTTTAATTTAAGTTTTAATTAGGATTTAATTTGAATTAATTCGAAATTAATTAAGGTTTAATTTTTTTTTTTTGAGATTATTATGATTAATTAATAATTGTGGGTTTAAATTAATCATTTTCATTATTTCAAAAATTTCTTCTTCATTTTTATCTTTCTTTTCAAGTTTTTCTAATAATTTCGATTTATTTGAATTTTTATAATTTTTATTTATTATGGCCTTTATCTTAGATAGTTTCATATCCTCTTTAAGATTTGATTTTTCAATATCCTTATAGTAGGTGGAGTAAATTGGGCCACTAATTAAGGTTTCAGCATTATCTAAGGGGATAATTAAATTATTATCTAAAGATATATCATCTTCAGAGTTATCCTTATAATTTTTGGAATTAATTTCTGAATTATCTTTAAGATTTTCTGAATTAAATTCTGGATTAAATTTAGAATTCTCAACTTCGAATTTAGAATTATACAATGGATTTTCGAATTTGAATTTGTAATTATCTGAAGGATTTTCTGACTTAGAATTATCCTTAAGATTTTTGAATTCAACTTTATCCTTAGGATTTTCAAATTCGAATTCGGATTTAGTTTCAGATTTAGATCCAGAATTAATTGTATCATTATCTGTAGAATTATCAGAATTTATTTTAGATTTAATATCAGAATTAATATTATCAGAACTAATATTATCAGAATTAATATTGTCAGAACTAATATTTTCAGAATTAATATTTTCAGAATTCATGTTTTCATAATTAATATTATCAGAATTAATATTATCAGAATTAATATTTTCAGAATTGATATTATCAGAATTAATATTTGAAATTTCTGAATTGATATTCTGAATTAAGCAATTTATTTCTGATATTTTAGTTGTATTCACATTTTGTAATTTATCATGCAAAAAATTTAATCTACTATGCAGTAAATTTAATTTTTCAGAAAAATTAACTGAGTTGTCTAAGGACAGTGCAGGAAATTGTAAAACTTTTGGAACGTAAATCTTACGTACCTTCGCCGAGCATTTGTTTTTGTAATGCCCGTATTTTTCGCACTTGAAGCATTGTACGTGACTTTTGTCCCTCCGATTTCCTGGCGTTGGTACCTCCTTTGCCGCCGGTGACGAACGATTTTTACGAGTAGGGCACTGATTTTTATAGTGCCCTCTCTCCCTGCATGTGAAACAAATAATATGCGATTTAAAATTAGACATTAAAAAAAAATTTGTACCTGATTCACCCCTGGGCTCCCCCTCAACTCCTAGCGTCGTTGCTCCGTCGGCGGTTAGTCCGGTGAAGAGCGGCTCGGCTCTGATACCAATTGTAGGATCGGTGCCGTCGATAGAGGGGGGGTGAATATCGATCGTGAAAACTTTCGTAAATCTTTCGTAAGACTTCTGGACTCAGAGCGTTAGTGCAGCAGAAACATAAAAGTAAAACAAAAGAAAACAGAACAGGGGACACGGCAGGTTTATTTACTTGGTTCCCAACCCCCCAGGGTCAGTACGTCCAAGGCCTATGTACTCGGCGTTGAGTCCACTAATAGTCTCCTTTCCGGAATTTCCGGAGGCGGAGAAACCCGACTTACAGTGCAATATTACAAGCAATAATATAGAAAATGAATACTGTAAATTAATTGCAAACCAAACATAAAATATGAAGCTCGGCCGATCTGGACCTCCGAAGTGCCGCGCACTTCCTCCTGGAGCCTCCCGGTCGCAGAACCTCGTCTTTAGCACGTTGTCGTCAGTCGGAATGATCAGATTCGCAGTTAGGAAGTGTGTTCGAAGAGGAGGGGTCGAAGCCCCTTTTATAGCCCTCCTAGGGGCGCCCTGGTCGACGGGGGCGCCCCGGAAGACTCGGTCAACACTTATCCTTGCGCCTACCTCGCCGCAGGAGATAAGACTGTTGACCAGGGCGCCCCGAACATCCCGGGCGCCCTTCTGAGCGCTTATCTTCATTTAGAACGCGAAACAGCACAAACAGGGTTGACCCGGGCGCCCCGGATGTTCCGGGCGCCCCGGTTGACTCCTTTTGACTGCATCACGAAGCTGCTCTCTTAGCTCCCTGTTTAGCACTGACTGGGGGGCGCCCCCCTTGCTGGGGGCGCCCCCAACACAGGGGCAGCACCCTGAATTAACACTGCAAGGCTTGCTTTGTCTCTGGTTCTTGTTACCTGCAAGATACACAAACACAAAGCATACATGCATGAAAAATGAAGCCTAAGGACATGGTTCTGACTTCGGATTTGCACAAAACCCTAGGTTGAACCGGCACGAGTTCCCACCCCCGGGAACACGCCCTTCACCTACTCCTTTCAGGAGACGGTTGCCACCCAGTCCTTCAGGTGGACTTTTACTTAGCTTCCGATACTCCCGGACCTCGAGACGCCCAAACCCTGACCCGTCTCTACTCCTGTCCTTAGTCATCGCTCAGCTAAGTTGCTCAGTCCCTTGGACCAAGACTTTATTCCCCAGCAGCCCTTCGCCAGGTGCCTAGCAGCCCTTCGCTAGGTCTTCTATGCCTAGTAGTCCTTCACTAGGTGCCTAGCAGCCCTTCGCTAGGTCTTAGGGTTACGATACCTAGCAGCCCTTCACTAGGTGCCTAGCAGCCCTTCGCTAGGTCTTTTGGTTATGATACCTAGCATCCCTTCGCTAGGTGCCTAGCAGCCCGTTGCTAGGACTTGTTCCCCTGACATCCCTTCGTCAGGTGCCTAGCAGCCCTTCGCTAGGACTTATTTTCCTGACAACCCTTCGTCAGGTGCCTAGCAGCCCTTTGCTAGGTCTTATTTTCCTGACAACCCTTCGTCAGGTGCCTAGCAGCCCTTTGCTAGGTCTTTTCTTTCTGGCAGCCCTTCGCTAGAGCCTAGCGGCCCTTCGCTAGGTCTTAGGGTTTCCATGCCTAGCTTAACTAGGACTTTTCTCAGGCTTAGGTTACTTCTCCTTAGCTCCCCTTTGTCTGTTCAACATATTACTGACTTAAGTACATTGTCAAACATTAAAACACATAAAGGAGAACATCATTGATGCAACTTGCACCAACACAATCGACCTAAGTTTGATCGGGTAGATCATGAGTTTTGATGTGTGTGTCAATATGATTAAGTTAGGTTTTTATATTAGTTTGATGTGTGTGGTTGAGTCTTGCAGAACTTGGTGAACCATATATGAGGAACAATGGAGTGAAGCATCCAAGGGACAAGAGTTGAGGAAGAGGACTTCAAAAGGTGAGCTGAGGAAGTAGACTTCAAAGGCATACGTGAAGGATGACACGGAGACAAGCCTTGTGCTTGTGTGCACATCCGAGGACGAGAGTTGATGGAAGAGAACTTCAAGGGGCAAGCCGAGGAAGTGGACTTCAAGGCATACACGATGGATGGACTCCGAAGAGGTTGAGAGTGAGTTTGTAAGTTGGTCAGTCGATTGGCAAGGGAAGCAGTCGACTAGCAGCATCGAAAGGAAACTCACAGAAAGATCAGTCAACTGGTCTGGGTACCAGTTGACTGGTCTGTTCAAAATTGAGTCTTTAGGCTAACTATTGGCTGTACACCAATCGACTGGTCCTGGTGGTAGTCGACTGGTGTCGGGACTGAGTTATTTTGTTAACAGCTCTCTCCTCTATTTAAGAGGAGGCTTTGGGGCATGAAGATGTTACGAATTATGATTGAAAAATCCTCTTCAAAGTGCCCAAAGCTTCCAAAGCCTATTCTCTTCCTCATACTGTTAGTCTCAACTTGTAAAGAGGAAGAGATCATCTTGTGAGGGTTTCTCCACCTTCAAGCTTGATTGAAAAGGAGAAGAGCATAGTGAAGCTTGATTATGTGGATGTGGATCCTTGGATTAGTCACCTCAAGGAGGTGGAGACCAAGTAAATCAAGGGAGTTAATATTGTCTTAATTCTTAATTATTTTTAGCTATCTTTCTTTTGTGCTTTGGCTATCATTTTATAGGCAACATTCAAGAAAAGCTATTCACCCCCACTAGCAAGTCGCAAAGGTCCTAACATTTAACACTACACCTAAGTTTTCATGGAGATGTCGCGGTCCTTGTCGAGACGTTACAGTCAGATCCTGCAACGAGAACCCTTGCATATTTAGTACTACACCCAAGTTCTAGAGATGTAGTGGTTCTTGCCGAGACGTTATAGTTGGACCCTGCAATGCATTCTTTCCGGGAAAAATCCTAGCATTAGCCTAATAGTTTAATAGATCCATTTATTGAGTATTTACTATAGTTTTTTACGATGGATGACAACCTAATGCAAGCATAATAGTTCATCTAGAATATGTAAGAACAAATACATAACTAGTATATAGCAAGCATATAACAAGCACTGACTGTAGAAGAAACACTATACTACGGGAAGGTCCCATGGGTAGTTAGGGTAAGTAAACAATCACTATTTGCTAGAAAAACATTCTACCATGGACGGGTCTCGTGGGTAGACAGGATATATGTATATATATAGTTACATACTATGGGAGAAACACTTAACCATGAACGGGCCCCTTGGGCAGTCCAAATATATAAGTGGCTATTGTCTGCAAGAAAAACACTCTACCACAGATGGATCCCATGGACGGATAGGGAATGTTGGTAGCTATATAACTATAGACCATGAGAGAAACACTCTCGCACGGTCGTGTGTTGGCAATCAAGATATATTCGCATACAAAGCCCTAGTAACAAGGTAAGCAGTAACAATCCATTTAAGGATAATGTTCAATAAGGCACACTACAATTTGACCTCACTAACATATAGACACGAGCCAAAATAACTATCATAGGTTTGGTACGATATTTGATATCCTACACTACGGTATGATCTTACTACTATATAGGCACGAGCCTAAATAATCTACATGACTCTGGCAGGATACTCGATATCCTAACTATAGACGCAACACATACTACTCATGCTATGACAATGTCGGTTGGTCTGCTCAATGGAGCAACACCGCAAACACACAAGGAAAAGACAGGGAGGGGGTAAGAGAGATGTGGAAATAAAACTTAGGTTTATGAAATGAACTTAAGAAATCAATCAACTCCTACTTTAAATAGGTATTCTAATCAACTTTTCTAAGCCCCAATAAATTTACCTCAATAAAATATCAAAAATATTCATTTTAAATTCTGAAAAAATCCAAAAACTTCTAATAAATTCTATATATTCCTATAATTTTTTTACTCATTAATTATCAATTACTTTTTTTTTATTATTTTACTTAATAAATTCATTTAGGTCAATTTTAGTAGTTTTAAATTCCTATTATCTCTAATATTAAATTAAAATTTAATTTCAATCTCATTTAATACACACACACACTAACTTTAACATTTGTTTGGAACCGTTGAACATACTTCCCTGTAGTTGTTACACATAATGAATAAGATATAAAATGTAAAATTATTCGCACTTACGTTGGGTCTAGATGTTTAGGATCCATCTAACTCATCTAGACTGAGTTGCCAAGTTACAGCTCCCAGTTGCTTGCTCTTAGACATTGTTTGCCAAGTCTTCCGCTCCCAGCTGATTCCACGTAGACATGAGTTACCTAGCACCCAACTAGGAATTAGTCTATCAAGCCTTAATTACTTAGACTTGATTCACCTATCCTCTAGCTAGGAATTTTTCTACTAAGCCTTAATCACTTAGGCTTAACTCACTTAGCTTCTAGCTAGGAATTTATCTACCAAGCCTTAATCCATTTGACTTGATTCACATAGACCCATCTAGGAATTTGTTTGCTTAGTCTCAACGAAGACTCAACTCATGTCTAATTCCAAATCAAGACTTAAGATGCCTAGATCCACTAGAACTTAGTCATTGTCTAGTTCACAATTAGGATACTAACACCTATTAATTTTTCTACACTTGCAAACTTAACACAACTAATCTAACTAGTCATATATTAAAATTTTAGGATAAATATTATGCACTCAGTACCAGCAATCTCTCATTTTTTTTGATAATATGAAAACTAAGTTAAAGTTAGTAATAATCAAATAATAAATAAGAATTTTGAATTTATATTCAATGTATGAAAGAAGATAGAGTTAGTATAGCCATACATGAATATAAGAATTGAAGAAATAACTCCCCCTTAATTATTTCTCTCCCTTAATCAAATAAGGGATTGAATTTAGAAGTTAATAAACAATATTAATTTTATCTCTCTCTTTAGCTTTATTTTTAATCTTTCTCACCCTTTTTCATATATAAAAAAAGGGGTTAAAATACAAATAAAGCATGACATATTGTCAAATGTAATATTGCAAGAATTAACAAAGATAAGTTAATTATAGATGGATTCAAGTTAGACAATTGTAGACCAAACAAAGAGTTTAACTTATAATGAACAATAGAATCTAAGTTAAGTCAAACCAAGAAGTTAATCTATTATGCACATGCCAAGTCTTCTTCTAAGTGTATTGAATTCGGGTTGAACTAATGGTTTTGTAAAGATATCTACTATGTTAGACATGGATTCAACATATTTGAGTTCAATATCACCATTTGATATGTGTTCTCTAAACAAATATTGTTCGATTTCTATGTGTTTGGTTCCGGAATGATGTACAAGATTTTTAGTCAAATTGATTGAGTTGATATTATCAATCATTACTTAGACCTTTTTATAATTAAGTTCATAGTCTTTTAATGTGTTCATCATCTATCGTACTTGAGTAACACATTGACGGACCCAAAATAGACTGTCACGAATGTGGGTCTCAAATTTAAATGTATATGAATGCTGGAAACCCTTTTTACAATCAAAATCTGAAAATGTAGTAAAGGGGCCACAGGTCGTATTTTTCTCGGAGCTAGTTGTCGTGTTTGATTCGAGCTTGGTTTATGTGTCGTTTGTGTTTTTGGGTTTCAAATAAGTAATTGGGTTTTGGGTTGTAATGCAGAGATGAAATCGCAATGGAAAAGTAAATAACCTTAAACTAATGCACTAAACAAGAAGTTGGCACTAAAAAAAATTCAACTAATGATAAACCAAATCAAACAAGTACTTAACCGAATTGGAAAACAAATCTAAATTCAATTGCAAACAAACACTAAGCTGAGATGTAGAGGTAGTGATGGCAATTTTCGGAAACAAACAAATTAAGACAAATCAATGCAAAGGAAATTCGGAATTTACACAAGCAACAAATATCAACTTAGCATGCAATGTTTTTGGAAGCCAACCACTGCCAAGAAAATTCAGAAATACTAAAGGGTGATATCAATTGATTTCAAAACTATTCTTCACCAAAAGATAGGTCAAAACTTGATGCAAAACATCACCCAAAACAGCTTGGCACGCAAGGGGAAATCCTTGTGCCAAAACTGAGTTTTTGTGCCAAGTAAAAACTGATTCTATCAATCCAGAAATGCCACTGACCGAATGCAGTGTGACAAGCAACCTATCAATGAAGGACTTTGCAAATGTGAATGAAGAATTTTGAGTCAAAAAGATGCTCCACCAAATTTGCCCTATTGCAGAAATAAAATGGACTCGAATTGCAGGGAATGCATGCAGGAATTCAGCATGTAGAAATTCAGATCGACTAAACGCAAATCATGCAAGCAGATGAATTCAAATGCTGGAATCTAAATGCATTACTTCACTAACACAACTCAGAAATTATAGCTAACAATGAGGATAAGGAGATGAACTAACAGATATAGAATTCCAGCTGCAGAAATGAAGATTGATGCAAACAAGCTGATTGAAAATGCAGAAATAAAACCGAATGGAAACAAACTCAGATCTCATGCACTAACATACTAAATGCTATCTTCAATTTCAGGGAATAAACTAAACACACATCCAATTGGAAATAAATTGAAAATTTTGAAACTAAATCGAAAATTTCAGAAATGGAAATGGCACGCTATCTAAATTTGGCACGCAAACAATTACAGTAGAAACTAGCTGAAACTTAATCTGAAAATTCACTACACAAGCTCCTAAACTACTTAGCTTGAAGATTTAAAACCTAATGATGCTAATCAATTCAAAAAACAACTAAAACAGCTGATAAAAGAAATTTCAGAATAGGACAGATTATGGCAGAAGTTAAACTACAGCAAAAACTAAATTGTAAACCAATTAAACTACTCCTCGATCCCTTTCCGAGCTCAAAATCTTCTTGGTTGTCAAGCAAGAGCTGGCTTCGAACCCCTAGGCTCAGCAAATCAGTGGAAAACAACTTCAATCCATCAATTCTGCTCAAACTACTTCAGCTGGGAGAATTCCGATCCGAGCCCTTCAATCTCGGCTTGTTGAGCAGCGATGAAGATTTGGAGACGACCTGAGCTCACCTGAGAACCCCTACAAGTGGCTCAGGTGATCTGAAATTGATTGTAACTAAGATTCAAGCTCCCGGACCACAGAGAATGCGAAACCCTCAACAACTCTGTCCGGATGAAATTTGAGATGAATTTTGGATTGAGACTGCCTTCCAAGGATTCAGATGATGAATTGCGGTTGGAATCGAGGTGGTCACGCCTTCTTGGATGAAGAAATTGCTAAGAACATGAAGAACTATGGAAAACGGTGAAGAACAGCGAAGACGCGACGAAGGGGAAGCTGCGCAGGATTTTTGATTAAATACTTAAGCACGGACGGTCCAGATTGATCGGATGAAATCCAACGGCTGATCTTACTGTGATTTGAGCCAAACTTTGATGATGATGATCTGGGGTCAGGATCTACCTTGTGGTAGCTCGGATCCTCTAGATGTGCAGCGAATGGTCCAGATCATCCTAATCTTTGAATGGACGATCTAGAGCCCTCCGAGCTTGATCCAACGGTTGATTTAGCTCTGATTGGAATGAAACCTTCAGATCTTGATCAGGGTGCTTGATCAACCCTAGCCCTAGCTCGGATTGCTTCAGATGGTCCCAGATGGCTCAGATCTAGCCGCTCTTGAATCGGGCGGCCCAGATTTAATCATAATCTTGATAATTTGATCCGGGTCACTTCCGACTCATGTTTGACCCAATATGCCTTAGATCCATGAACCTTTCATGCCTACAAAAATAGATCAAGAATTTAGTGGCCAATTAATCCAAATATGTGTAAATTTGTAATTAAGTCCAAAATATGAGTAAGTTCTAAAACCTAGGGCAATTTCACAATTAAGCACTAAAAACATAGGTCAAACATGGATTTTAGCAACTCAAATAATCAATAAAATAGTATTTATCAACTCCCCCACACTTGAGCTTGAGCGTCTCGCGAAAACAGTAAATATGTATCCCCTAGATTTAATTAAGCATAATTAGAAACAAATGAAAAGAAATTACCTAGGGTTATCAATTCTCATAAATCTAAGCTCTATGGATTAGTATCTTGTCCTTAAATCAACAACTTGGCCTTTTCATCTATCATGAGTCATTTAGATGAATTCAACTCACTAGCCTTTCAAGGAAAATTATGGTGGCTCTCTCCTTAAGTTCTAAGTTGATGATGGAAGTGGAGCTCACTCAAACACACATGCTTCTTGCACTACCATACAGTCCCCTAATGATCTCAAAAGTGTTGTGAAGTCAAACTTGAATAATTGCCTTTGATTTGGATGAGAAACCCTTCCTTGACCTCATTATGCCAACTTCCACCTTGCGTGCCAAATTTCTTTCTCCATCTTCTTTCCTGATTTTTTCCTCTTTTCCTTTCACTCTAGCAAGGTCAGAAATGAACTGAAATAAACTTAAATCCGGATGAGAAAATCATTCCATGATTTTATAATGTCAAGTTTTCAATTGTGTGCCATCTTTGTTTTTGCTCTTTTTTTCAAACTGTTTTTCTTCTCTTTTTGTTTCCTGCTCTTAATCTTCTAATGGAGCCTTTCAGATCTTGCAAAACTCTAATTTCTTCATATCAGTTGGCATAGAAGTAGTTGAGCACTTAAAGAATTTCACTCAAAATTCTGCTCAACAAGTTCAATTTCAGCCTCTTCACTTTCTATTCTGATCAGCAATTGTTTCGAATTTTTCTTGCATTTTCCTGCATCAGATTCTAGCATCCATTGGTTCTTCTTAGACCTTGCAAACTCCTGCATTTTTTTGGTTGGCAGTTAGCATCAAATAGAGATGGAAAGGTTGTTTCCAGCTGTTTCGAATTCAGCCCACTGCATCTTTTTCCTTTTTCGGTTCTTGATATGAAAAATCCAATCAACTACATTTCTTTCTCCTTTGATCAGCAGTGGAGGTGCCTAACAATTTCAGATACATTCCTATACCTACTGCTTTGATTTATAGCCTCAAAAACTCAAATTTGGTTGCAGGTTGGTACAAGGCTATCTTGATAGCTGAAACTTGTGAGCTGTAATTTCTACAATTATTCTTGCCTTGAACATTTCTGAGTTAAATCAGTTTCTCACAGTTTGTTTCGAGTTTCAACTCCATGGCATCCATTTCCATTCTCTGATTTCTTCAAGCACTTAGCATCAAGTAGTACTTGCTTCAAATGATAGTGGAAACCTCAAGAGTTCCACTCAAAATTAATTTCTGCTCATAAGTCGAATTTCAGCCAAGCCACTGCCTTTCCTTTCTATTCTCTTCAGCAGCTTCTAGCATCCATTGGTTCTTCTTAGATCCGAAATTGAATGTGCACCTTCAACTTCAGATACAATTTACACTTAATATCTTGATTCATCAGATATAGTACTCGGCAGCTACAAATGGAATGCAGTTCAGATTTGGACAGTTCCGGAAATTTTTTTTTTCTCAGCTTTTGATCAGTCTTCACTCAGCTTCATTTCCAGAATTCAATTCAGCTTGCATTCACACTTTGCTTGTATCACTCAGTAGCTCCCAGATGCAGCACTCGGCAGCAACAAATGTTGTTTTCTTCACTGATCAGAAATTCCTTGCAGTTCTGCACAGCTGAATTCCAGATTTTCTCAGCTTCTTTTTATAGGCTGTCAAATTCTACCTTCTGTGCCCGATTCACTGCTCCAAGTTCTTTAAAATTTTCGGACATCAAAACTCATCCTTCCCTTAATGTTCCATTAATATTCAGCTTGTCCTAATTGGCAAAAATTCAGCCACCTTGTTGTTGAGCTGGACCTTGCAATTCAATTCCTGTCAATACAACCCATCTCAATCCGGATTCACTAGGATTCTTTTCTTTAAGCTTCAGTTCAGATTGTTTCCAGCTTCACAAACAATCCTTCAAGATATTCAACTTCCCAGTCTTTGATCCAAGCCACTTCCGAACCAAGTTCTGTCTAAAAACTTCTGCACTTCTGCTCAAACTCAACTGAATTCTCAGCTCTTTCTCCTTTACATAGCTGCATTTGCGTGCCATTTTCAGACTTTGGCACAGAATTTTCTTCATTTAAATGGTTGCGTGCCACTTAGTCCTTGGCACACAATTTCTTCTTCATCAACCAATTTGAGCTTGGCCATGTAAGCTTGGATCTTCAAATATAATCAAGAATCTAGATGCCTCCATTGGCTCCATCCTCAACCATTTCTTCTTGCTCATTTTGACACCAAACTCACTCATACGCAACTTTGGCACATGGAATTGCAATTTTTTTTTTCGGAATGAAGTGCATCCTTGATAAAAATTGCTTCCAAATCACTAGTCACTCCCCCTCACTTAAATCTTTATCCGTCTCGGGCAAAGTAGCATCAAGAAAACATCCCAAGCAAACAAATCCATAGAAAAATTGGGGTTAAGATTAGGAATAAGGAAAGACAAATAGAATAGACATGATTTTTGCCAAAATTAATGAGAAAGGTGAACAAAGTGATTAGTCTCGATAGATGTGATCCAATCATCGAAATATGGTTTTGAAAGAACCTAAGCAAGTTCTAGAGTACAATAACATATGTGTATCACAAATATAAGGCTAATTCTCACTAGGCAAAAATAATTCATCTCAAATCATCAATTAAGAATCTAAACCAAAGTAGTACTCAAGCAACCAAGATTTCATCCATGAGCTTAAACCCTAAGTTTTGACAACCAAATTTAATTTATTTTCAAAAGACTCTAAAATGCTATTGAGATAACCTAAGGGATACATTTATTCCTAGTCATGCAATAAAAAGTGCTAAAATAAAAGACATGGTATTTACAATGATTTTTATTCATGTTACTCTACTCACGTATTTATTAGCAAGAACTCATTTTAAAAGTGAAAACATGTAATAAAGGAAAAGGCAAGAAAAATCAAACTCCCTTTTATTTCTGGCGGGCGGAGTCTGTCAAGAAATAGCCTCCACCGTGGTAGTGGAGGAGTCTGGGTGTGCGAAAGAGCTTCTTTCATTTGTTCAACTTTACAGTGCATCGCTCCCCCACACTTGGACTTTACAGCAACCTGTTCAGGTGGACGAAGGTTATTGAAATACAAAACCCATTTAAGAGGTAGAGTGTTTTGAATTAAAGTAAAATCATTTCCTCCCTCTTTATTCTTTTTGGAAAACCCTCCAGGAGGTTTGAGCCTGTTCAAATGAAGCTCCCAATCCAGAAGTCTTCTGGACCCTGCAAAACCATGTAGTACCCCTCTCAAGCGTGCAAGGTAAGAAAGAAATGAAATAATATCAGTCTTTGCAGAAAATGTATCCAAAATGCATCACATCCAATAAATCAATTTTAGGCAACTCAAAGAATTTTTCACAATGAATATTACCCAGATGCATCAAGAAATTTATCATAATCAATGAAATCTATTTTGGACACTTCAATGAATTTTCACAATTATTTCCCACACATGATATATCAAGAATTCTATCGCAGCCAATAAAATCAACTTTTGGTACTCTCTTGATGTTTCCAAAAAAATAAAAGAAATACTTACCTGATCATGCTGAAAAATACCTGGAGGTTCCACAATGATAGATGTGTCCATAGCTCCTCCTGGTCAAGTATAGGTTCCTTATCAGGTTCAAGTTCTAGTAGGCACTCAACTGGAATAAGTGATCCTTGGGGCTCTGTGCAATCCCCTACACTTTGTTCAACAGAAATAGGTGATTCTTGGGGCTCTGTGCAATCCCCTACACCTAGTAGAATCTCTGTTCTGTGCATCCTCCTTCAGGTAATACCTCTCAGCTCCTCTGTCAATGCTCCTCCAGCATCCAAGATCCTCGTGCCTCAATGGCTCATCTGCGAGTGTCTATGCTCAGAATATAGTGATCTCTCTCGGTCCTTCATGGCATCAAAAAGGCTAAACTGTACACTGTGTCTCCACCTCCATCGAAAGGTGTCCAGCATAAACATCAATTTTGTTTTGGCAGTCTTCAGAAAAGGCCTCCAAGGATAAGTGGGGATCTACTGCAAGATACTCTCCCTCCATGTCTAGAATGTAGAAGTCCGCAGGGAAAATCAACTCTTTCACTTTAACCAACACATCTTCAATAACTCCTGCCGGGCGGGTCTGGCTCCTATCTGCTAGCTGAATCACAACTCCAGTGGGCTGTAGAGGACCAATGCCAAGCATCTGGAAGACTGTCCTGGGCATGATATTAATAGAAGCTCCTAAATCAAGCATGACATCATGTAGCGTGGTGCTCCCTATCTCACAAGATACAGTGAACATGCCAGGGTCTTCACATTTCTGAGGTATGGCATGGATAAGTGATGAAACATTCTTCCCCATGCTGACCAACTCATTTTCCTTAAGCTTCTTCTTATGAATACAAAGATCTTTCAAAAATTTTGCGTACTTAAGAACCTGTTTAATCATTGTCAGCAAGGGTACATTAATTTCGACTTTACTAAAAAGTTTTACCAGCTCATTGTACTCTTTTGCTTTCTCCTCCTCCACTTGTCTTTTAGCTTGTGTTCTCCTCTGTGGAAAGGGTAAAGGAACCCTAAATTCTTCCTCTTGAACCGAAATGGGAGGGGCTGATTTTTGAGCTGCTGTCCTGTTTGGAATGGTTGCTGTAAAATCTGTTTCACCACTGATTTGTGCTTCATTTTCCACCAAAATTAGAGGATTGCTAGATGAGGAAGTTGGGCACGGGCTAGGGGTGGTATCCACTGAATTTGGAATCGTTGCATGACTGTTTTGGGCTAGAATTGAAGTTGTTGTCCGTTTTTATGAAATTTTAGCTCTTGGACCATTTGGTGATGAAGTAACCTTCCCACTCCTCAAATAAATAGCACTCACGTTTCCTTTAGGATTAGGAACAGTTTGGGAAGGGAGTTGACTTGATCCTTGAGCTTGATTTTGATTAATCCCGCTAGCAAATTGACCCATTTGCCTCTCAAGGTTTTGTATGGTGGGAAACATTTGTTGTATCATCTCCATCATTTATTGTTGCTGCGCATTTCCTCCACTTGAGCTCCCATAGCTTCCTTGGTTAGCATAGCTCCTTGACTGACCTTGAAATGAGGAAGTAGTCGGCTGAAATGGTTGAGCTTGCTGATTTTGTTGAAAACATGGCTGTTGGGGTTGATAGGAGGACTGAATGGGCTGTTGGTAGGGCTGATTAAAGGGCTGATATGCTTGGCAACCTTGCTGGGAGTTGTAACCTTGAAAGTTCTGATTTTGAAGTGGAAAATGCGGTGATGAGGTCTGAAAATTTTGACTTTGAAACCCTTGATTGTAAGGCTGGAAATTCTGATTCAAGGGCTGTGAAGGCTGAAAATTTTGTTGGTTTTGAGCTTGGAAAGCTGGGAATGATTGAAAACCTTGCTGCCCTTGATGATATTGCTGGAATTGAGGTTCGAATTGCTGAAATTGTTGTTGAGTTTGTTGAAAATTAGGCTGAAAGGGAGGCTGAAAATTTTGGTTTGATGGCTGAAAAACTTGCTGATTATTCTGAGTTTGCTGGGGCTGCTGGAAATTCTGTAGAGGCTGCATTTGAGGGTCTTGTTGGCAAAAAGCGTTCCTGTACCTCAAATTTGGATGATTCCTCCAACCGGGGTTATAAGTAGAGGAATAAGGATTGTTTCTTGCTTGAAATTGTCCTCTTACTAATGCTGCTACTGTCTCATCCTGTTGGAGGGTGGGGCATGAATCTGAGGTGTGCTCTTGGCTAGAGCAAATGTCACACATACTTATCACTTGACTTGACTGTGGAGGTACTGAAGGAGTTGAGCCTTGATTTGCATTATTAACCTTCAATTCCTTAATAAGTGATGTGATCTCTGCCAATGAATTCCTTATCTCTTTCTGATCAGTAGGAACTACCTGAACTTCACCCACTCCTCTGGTGGTCAAGGCTCTGCTTCCAAATTGTTAGGAATTCTCAGCCATATTAGAAATTAGCTCCCTAGCTTGTATTGGCGTTTTGTTCACTAGGGCCCCTCCAGCTGCAGCATCTATCATAACTCTGTCCATTTGCAGTAATCCCTCATAAAAGTATTGAATCAACAGTTGCTCACTAATTTGATGCTGGGGGCAACTTGAACACAGCTTGTTGAATCTCTCCCAGTAATCATATAGTGTCTCGCCCACCACTTGCTGAATCCCACAGATGCTTTTTCTGATTATAGCTGTTCTGGATGCTGGGAAATAATTTTCCAAAAATGCCTTCTTCATAGCGATCCAACTAGACACATGCCATGTAGGTAGATAATAAAACCAATCTTTTGCTGCTCCTGTCAGTGTGAAGGGAAAAGCTCTCAGCTTGATATCTTCTTCAGAAATGCCCTGAGGCTTCATAGTAGAGCATACAACATGGAATTCGTGCAGGTGTCTATTTGGATCCTCTCCAGTCAATCCCTGAAACTTTGGCAGCAAATTGATAAGTCCAGATCTTAACTCAAAATTTCCCCCCAGCTCTGGATAAGCTATGCTGGAGTACTGAAATGCAGCATCTGGTGCTGCGAGCTCCTTCATAGTTCTCTGGTGGTCTGCCATGTCACTGCCTGAGTGAGTGAAAATAGTCTGAATAGGAGGGATATCTGTAGTCTCAGAAAGAATGTCCTGGCTCCTCCTGGCTCTGAAAGTCCTCTCAATCTCAGGGTCGAATTCTTCTAAATCACCACCTGAAGACCTGGTCATAAAACAAAACAAATCGCAGTAAAAGTGGATAGAGAGATAAAACAAATAAAATAAAATCAAAAGATATAGCAATAAGCACAAAAATAAATCAAGAATGATATGAAATAAGTGCACAAGCAAAAATCAAACAAATCAACTAGTAGATTCCCCGGCAACGATGCCAAAAATTTGATAGGCCCAAGATATGTGTCACGAATGTGGGTCTCAAATTTAAATATATATGAATGCTGGAAACCCTTTTTGCAATCAAAAATATGAGAACGTAGTAAAGGGGCCACAGGTCGTATTTTTCTCGGGGCTAGTTGTTGTGTTTGATTCGAACTTGTATTTATGTGTCGTTTGCGTTTTTGGGTTTCAGATAAGTAAATTGGTTTTTGGGTTATAATTCAGAGATGAAATCGCAATGGAGAAGTAAAGAACCTTAAACTAATGCACTAAACAAGAAGTTGGCACTAAAGAACTCAACTAATGGTAAACCAAATCAAACAAAATACTTAACTAAATTGGAAAACAAATCTAAATTCGAATTGCAAACAAACACTAAGCTGAGAAAGAGAGCAGTGAATGATGATTTTCGCAAACAAACAACGTAACACTAAAGTTAGCTACAAAATCTAATAACCAAACATTCAAACAAACTCAACACAACTAGATGCAATCGATGGAAGCAAGCAAATGCAAGGGAATGTTCAGAAATGGCCAATTGCTATGCTATGTGATTTCAAGCTATAAAACACACTAAAAATCGTGGCCACTTGATACCAAACAATGCCACAGCTGCCTCTTGATACAAAATTCAGGAATCCATCCAAATTGGCACGCAAACAAGGGTAACTATGTGCTGAAAATCATGCAAATTGCAACACTATAAGCTGATGTAAAGAAGATGCAACTGAGGCAAACAAATCAAATGCAAATTCAGAAACAATTGAATGGAAAATAATAACTCCAATCCCCTCAACTGATGTGCAGAAATTGCAATTTCAGACACCAAATGCAGAAGGAAAACAGGGCAGAACTTGATACACAATGATTTAAGTGGGGAGCAATTTGAAATTTCGAATTACCAAAGCTAAACAGGATTCAGGAATGAAACTAAAGTCTAGACAAACTTAGACTAACTAAATTAGCTCACTAAAAGTGAAACAAACTGAAAAATTTCTGAAACTGAAATGCAATTTCAGTAATGGACTGATACGCAAGCTTACAAAATGGCACGCAAGAAATTAGCTGAAATAAACTGAAATTTAACTCAATTGATCACTAAACAAGTTTCTATACTACTCTACTTGCATAATTAAAGCTAAATTACAGCTAACAACTTAAAAATCGTAAATTACAGTAGCTGAGAAGGAAATTCAGAACAGAACAGTTGCGGCAGAAATGAAACTACTGCAAAGACAGAAATTAAACTAGGGAAAACTACTCCTCGATTCCTTCCCGAGCTCAAAAGCTTCTTGGTCGTCAAGCAAGAGCTGGCTTCGAACCCCAGGCTCAGTAAATCAGTGGAAAACAACTTCAATCCATCAATTCTGCTCAAACTGCTTCAGCTGGGAAAATTCCGATCCGAGCCCTTCAATCTCGGCTTGTTGAGCTGCGATGAAGATTTGGAGACGACCTGAGCCCACCTGAGAACCCCTACAAGTGGCTCAGGTGATCTGAAATTGATTGTAACTAAGATTCAAGCTCCCGGACCACAGAGAATGCGAAACCCTCAACAACTCTGTCCGGATGAAATTTGAGATGAATTTTGGATCGAGACTGCCTTCCAAGGATTCAGATGATGAATTGCGGTTGGAATCGAGGTGGTCACGCCTTCTTGGATGAAGAAATTGCTAAGAACATGAAGAACTAATGAAGAACGGCGAAGAACAGCGAAGACGCGACAAGGGTGAGCTGCGTAGGATTTCTGATTAAATACATAGGAGTGGACGGTCCAGATTGATCGGAGGAGATCCAACGGCTGATCTTGCTCTGATTTGAGCCAAACTTTGATGATGATGATCTGGGGTCTAGCTCGAATCCTCCAGATGTGCAACGGATGTTCCAGATCAACTTAGTCTTTGAATGGACGATCTAGAGCCCTCCTAGCTTGATCCAACGGTTGATTTAGCTCTGATTGGGATGAAACTTTCAGATCATGATCAGAATGCTTGATCTACCCCAACCCTAGCTCGGATTGCTTCAGATGGTCTCGGATGGCTCAAATCTAGCCGCTCTTGAATCGGACGGCCCAGATTTAATCCTAAACTTGAAAACTCGATCCGGGTCACTTCCGACTCAAGTTTGACCCAATATGCCCTAGGTCCATGAACCTTTCATGCCTACAAAAATAGATCAAAAATTTAGTGGTCAAATAATCCAAATATGTGTAAATTTGTAATTAAGTCCAAAATAAGAGTAAGTTCTAAAACCTAGGGCAATTTCACAATTTTAGCAATAAAAACATAGGTCAAACATGGATTTTAGCAACTCAAATAATCAATAAAATAGTATCTATCACAAGTTCTCACCTCCGAGAACGCGCCTTTCACCTACTCCTTTCCGGAGATGGTTGCCACCTAATCTTTCGAGTGGACTTTTGCTTAGCTTCCGATACTCTCGGATCTCGAGACGTTCGAACCCTGACCCGTCTCTACTTCTGTCCTTAGCCATCGCTCAGCTAAGTTGCTCAGTCCCTCGGACCAAAACTTCGTGCCCAAACCCTAAGTACAGGACTTCGATGCCCAACCCTCGACCAGGTCTTCTTGCCCAGTCCTCGACCAGGACTTCGGTGGCTAATCCTCAGCCAGGTCTTCTTGCCCAGTCCTCGACCAGGACTTAGTGCCCACCTTCCGAGCAGGTCTTCGATTCCCAGCCCTTTGCCAGGACTTAGTGCCCAATTCATGATCAGGACTTAGTGCCCAATTCTTCGAACCAGGACTTATTGCCTAGGTTTACTAGGACTTTGGTTCATTTTGTTACTCCTCTCTTAACTCCCCTTCCTTTATTTAATGTATCACTAACTTAAGTATATTGTCAAACATTAAAACATTTAGAGGAGGACATCACTTATGCAACTTGCACCAACATGCTGGAGTTGTCATTGCTGGTCTCGCGGGTGGCGAGACTGACCTTCGGTTGTGGGGGTGCGAGGAAGACATTCTTGGAATCTCGCCTTGCCCCGAAGCCGCTCGTCGTAAGGCAGCGTGCTTGATTTGGTGTTGCTCTAGCGCTCCCTTGATGGCGTTGGAGACTAGGTGATCCATCTCCTTCGTCAAGATGATGGGTCGTCCCTCTAGATCCGCCATCATGGTGTTCCTTCTGGTGTCTTGATTTATGTTCCCACATAGCGCCAAACTTGTTCTGGAAAGGAATCGACGTGGACGACGAGTCACCGAGGTGCATCCCACGAGGATGGCGATGAAGAGAAGACGATCGCACCCTGCGAGATCAACACGAGCATTAATGGGGACACACCGGAAGGTTTTCCGGTGGAACCCACTTCGACGCTCAAGTCAGGAATCACAGTTATCTCAGGAGGACAACGAGGAAGTAGAATTATCTTAGGTTCGGAAAGCTTACCCTCTTTTCCCCGGATGCCGAAGCACTTTATATACCCGAGGGCTTGGTCACATGTGTCTCCACATTTTCCTCCACATTCCGTAATCGTCGGTTACATGATAACTTTTAGGTAACGACCGCGGCGATCATAAAGGCCTTAATTGTCGTGTGTATCGGACAATAAATATCCGACGACTTTCCTGATATGAAAAGAGGAACAGTTACTTGAGGCCGGACTATCTGATGTATTGATCTTCGAGCTCCACTCTCCCAAGTTGGTCTCAAGGTGTCCTCTCCCAGGATGGCATCGGGGCGTCCTCTCCCGGAATGACCTCGGAGGTCTGTCCTCCCGAGGTGGTCTCGGGAGCCTAAGGCCCAGCATGACCTAGGGCGTCTATCCTCCCAAGGTGGTCTCGGGAACCTAAAACCCGACATGACCTCGGGCATCTGTCCTCCCGAGGTGGTCTTGGGAGTCCGACCTCGACGGTCGGGTTTGGTGGACCCTGATACGTAGCTTTCCCGTGCCACGTGTCAACTTGGGGATGCTCAACCTTATCAAATATATTTAGTGGAATTTCAAAACAATTGAAATTATCTTCAAAGAAACTTATTTTGAATGGTTGCATGAGGTGGAATACAATATTTTGTATGTTATCAGTTGCATTAGAGTTGAAAAATGTTTTTTCTAGATATGCAACAAGGGATCCAGCTTATAATTTTTTTGTCAAGCTAGGAGGATTTGAAAAAGGTTAGTGTTGTTTGTTCATTTCTTGAAGAATTTAATGAAGTAACTCATCTCTTTTCGGAAAGTCAATGTTCTACTTCTAACTTATTCCTTACTAAACTTTACACCACAAAGAAGTTGTTAAATCAAACAAGTACAGATGAAGGAAGTTTCATGGTAGAAATGGATAACAAGGTGAAGGCTAAATTTGATAAATAGTACAGTGATAGCAACTTATTGATTTCTATAACAACATTGTTAGATACAAAGAATAAGATGAAATTGATTGAATGGTGTTCTGAAGATCTATTCTACTGGTGATACAATTGAGCACATTTCTACAGTTCATGAGACATTACACATGTTGTACAATAAGTATTTTGAAGCTCACAAAGCTAGTGTTGGCAAAGAGAGAATTTTATTGGTTGGACTAATTTAAATGGAAGAGGAAGAGGTAAAGTAAGGGCATAATTTTTTAGTTACATTAACAATTTTGACATTGAACAAGTAAAATCTGAATTAGATGTGTACTTGGATGAAGGGTGTGTTACTTGTGCAGATGAAATTGTCTTTGATGTATTGTCATGGTGGAGAATTAATAACTTAAAATTTAGGATCTTATCAAAAATAACTTGTGATGCACTACCAATTCTAATAACTATAGTGGCTTCTGAATCTATTTTTAGCGTCGATTATAGATCCTCATCATGCCTCTTTGGGAATAGATATAATTCAAGTGTTACTTTGTAAGTCAGATTGGTTGCATGCTCGTTATGGAATCAAGAGAAAATTAAAGATGAGTACATAAATATTTTATTTAATTTGTTTCTGATTTACTGTCATTGGTATGTTTTGCATATTATTTTGTTCACGTCTAATTTTTGTCGATATTATATATTTATATGTAAACAGAAAAATTAGAGATTAAAGAGATTCAATTTATTTAGATGATATTTTTATTGTCACTTCCAGAGGTATTAACAAATTCTTAATTTTATTTTGTGATTTTCCTATATAAATGATAAAAGATAATTTATTCGCCCTAGTATTCGGAGGAGATAAAATTACAAAGTTACTAGTATGGATACTATGGCTAACATATGAGGAGGATGAACACATTGATTTTATCAAATTTTGACTCTCAAATCTCAAGATGATAATATCTATATATTAATCATCAGCCTATTCTGTGAAGACTATGATTTTCTTATATATCTCAAATCTATAACGAGGTTTTTTCAACTTCGAGCGAACGGTCCGCTCCCACGGAAGTTTCCCACGGGTCGTTAGGGTAAATCGGGAAGCGCTTGCGATGGCGGTCTAGAAGCCCAGTGTCCCAGGGTTCGCGTCCCATTTGGAGGAAAAATTCCTGCAAATACGCCGTAGCTGAGGATCAAACAGTGGATACTTGAGATAGCGACTAGTTATCCTACCGCTGCACTATAACCCTGGGGGATCATGATTTTCTTATATAATTTGATGTAAACATTGAGAAAAATCTATTGATCGTTGAAAATTTCGATAAGGTTCTTAGCAGTAGACGTCGAATTTTTCTATCTAAAAATGATTAACGAGGTTTTTTCAACCTCGGGCGACCGGTCCGGCCTCACGAAAGTTTTCCACAGGGCACCAGGGTAATCGGGAAGCGCTCGTAGTGGGCGGTCTAGAAGCCCAGCGTCCCAGGGTTCACGCCCCATTTAGAGGAAAAATTCCTGTAAATACGTCGTAGCTGGGGATCGAACCACAGATACCTAGGATAGCGACTAGTCGTCCTACCGCTACACCATAGCCCCGGAGGCCAAAACTGTTATGGTAAACTTTTTATAGTGACCGACCCCACCGCCGAAGCGGCCCCATATTCAGAAAACCCCTAAGGGATTTTTGGAGGTACGTTTCCACTAGTTGATAAGAGCGTTCACTGTCAAGATAACACCTTAGTTAACAGGCCCCTCAAAGAGAAGACTTTTTTTTTAATTTTTGTTGCTAAGAGGACTCGAACCAGAACCTCAGGTAATATATATCTCTATATTTACCATTTGGGATAAGTGACTTTGACGAATTTTTCTATCTACGTATCCTATGGAGGAGGAGGTTTTCTAACGTCGGCAAACCCAAATTGATTCAAACTTCTGCAGCAGTCAATACGAAAAAAAAACAACAGTGTTAAGACTGTAATTTTGTAATTGGCTGCAATTTTGAAATGGATTCAAATTTGAAGTTTCCTATCGGCCATTCAAGGTTAACAAAATCTCGTTAATTATTTTATTTTGGGATTATGGTCTAGTGGAAGGACGATTAGTTATCATCCTAGGCATTCGTGGTTTGATCCCCAAGTACGACATATTTTGCAAGATTTTTTCCTTTAAATGGGGTGCAACCCTGGACATTGGGCTTCTGGACCGTCCGCCGTGAGCACTTCTCGATCTACCCTGACGGTTGGCGGAAAACTTCCATGGGACCGGCCCGATCGCCCGAGGTTGAAAAAACCTCGTTAATCGTTTTGCCTTCGGAGCTATGGTGCAGTGGAAGGGCGACTAGTTGTCATCCCAGACATCCGCGGTTCGATCCCTAGCTACAACGTATGTTGCAGGAAGTTTTTCTCCAAATGGGGTGCAAACCCTGGGACGTTGGGCTTCTGGACTGTCCGCCGCAAACACTTCCATATTTACCCTAGCGGCCGGTGAGAAACTTCCGTGAGGTCGGGTCGATCGTCCGAGGTTGAAAAAATCTCGTTAATCATTTAATGCCCTCAGGGCTATGGTGCAACGGTAGGACGACTAGTCGTTATCCCAGGTATTCGCAGTTCGATCCCTAACTACGACGTATTTTGCAAGAATTTTTTCTTCAAATGAGGCACGATCCTTGGGACTTTTTCCTCCAATTGGGGGCGCAAACCTTGGGATGTTGGGCTTCTGGACCGGTCGCCACGAGCACTTCTCGATTTACCTTAGCGGCCGGTGGGAAACTTCCGTGGGGTCGGGCCGATCACCCGAGGTTGAAAAAATCTCGTTAATTGTTTTGCCCCCGGAGTAATGGTGTAATGGAAGGGAAACTAATTGTCATCCTAGACATTTGCAGTTCGATCCCCAGCTACGACATATATTGCAGAAATTTTTTCTCTAAATGGGATGCAAACCCTAGGACGCTGGGCTTCTGGAATGCATGTCGCAAACATTTCCCGATTTATCCTAGTGGTCGATGGGAAATTTCCGTAGGCCGGGCCGGTCGTCTGAGGTTAAAAAATCCTCGTTAATCATTTAATGCCCCCAGGGCTATGATGCAGCGGTAGGGCGACTAGTCATTATCCCAGGCATCCGCGGTTCGATCTCCAGCTACAACGTATTTTATAGAAATTTTTCTTCCAAATGGGGCACGATCTCTGGGATGATAGACTTCTATATCGGCCACCATAAGCACTTTTCGATTAATTTATCATGATGACTGATGAGAAATTTCTATAAGACCGAACTAGTCATCCCTCATCTGGATAACATTTGTTAATTAACTACAATTTTTTTAAACTTTCTTACTATTTGTTAAGAACTAATGATTTATCGGCAATTTACCAAAGGGCGTACCTAAGAATTGAAAATTACCAATTCCGTATCATAGTTTCTATTTTACCTAAGGGCGTAGGCCTTTATGTGAACTTCCTCTTATACCCCTCTTTTAACTACTGTCTTTCTCTTTCTCTCTCTCAGTAACAAATTTCGAGACGTCCGTATACATGCTTGTTCAGACTTTTATTTTAAAATAATATATTATGGAATCGGCGCTAAAAACGAAAGGTAAAAACTAAAAAAATATTTCAGTTTTCAAACTTGATTAATATATAAATATTTTTTAATATTTCAGTCGATTCGTTAAAATTTTGATTAATATATAAATATTTTTCAAGTAAAAATCTAAGGTAAATGATTTTTTTTAAATTTGATTAATATTAACTAATATATTTAATAATATTTAATAAATATATTAATATATAAAAAAATTTAAAAAAAACGTAC
Source organism: Boesenbergia rotunda (assembly GCA_024364735.1). NCBI lineage: Eukaryota > Viridiplantae > Streptophyta > Magnoliopsida > Zingiberales > Zingiberaceae > Boesenbergia > Boesenbergia rotunda. The sequence continues at coordinate 930,329 of JAGFNQ010002771.1, forward strand.
CTGTATATTAATCAATATATTTAATAATATTTAATAAATATATTAATATATAAAAAATTTTTAAAAAAAAACGTACCTGTGGGCCTGAAATAAAATATTTCAGGCCCACGCTGGGCCTGAAATGTTTTATTTCAGGCCCACGTTGGGCCTGAAATGTTTTATTTCAGGCCCAGCGTGGGCCTGAAATGTTTTGTTTCAGGCCCACATTGGGCCTGAAATCTTTTCATTTCAGATCCGACGTGAACTCAAATTTTTTTTCTATTTTAAAAATATATTAACATATAAAAAAACGTATCAAAACACTTAATTTCATATTCAAACGCAGGGCCTGAAGTCATCCCAGGAGGATCTGAAGTCAAATAACTTCAGATCCTATAAATAATTAATTTAATAAATAATAATTAAATTAAAAAAATATTTTTAAAATTAAAAAATTTTTAGTGCCCTGGGGCTGAAGTCTAATGACTTCAGGCCCAAGGAGGGCCTGAAGTCATCAGACCTCAGGCCCTCCATCAATGATATAAAAATAATAAAAAAAAATTTTATAAAAAAGTTTAATATATAATTACATATTATATAGGAGTGGTTTAAGTATATCAGTGAGTTTGGGTGTCGAAACATCTAATAGGAGTGGTCTAGGAGATGAGATTTTGGGTGCCGAAACATCTAATCTTGCTGTATCACCAATGCTATAAGAGTGGTTTAGGTATATCAGTGAGTTTTGAGCAAAACTTACTGATAAACCTACCATATTTGGAATTCTAAAAACCCTATATCAGTAGACAGGGTTGAGCTAGGAGATGAGATTTTGGGTGCCGAAACATCTAATCTTGTTGTATCACCAATGTTATAGGAGTGGTTTAGGTATATCAGTGAGTTTTGAGCAAAACTCACTGATGGACCTACCATATTTGGAATTCTGAAAACCCTATATCAGTAGATAGGGTTGAGCTAGGAGATGAGATTTTGGGTGCCGAAACATCTAATCTTGCTGTATAACCAATACTATAAGAGTGGTTTAGGTATATCAGTGAGTTTTGAGCAAAACTCACTGATGGACCTAACATATTTGGAATTCTGAAAACCCTATATCAGTAGACAGGGTTGAGCTAGGGGATGAGATTTTGGGTGCCGATACATCTAATCTTGTTGTATCACCAATACTATAAGAGTGGTTTAGGTATATCAGTGAGTTTTGAACAAAACTCACTGATGGACCTAACATATTTGGAATTCTGAAAACCCTATATCAGTAGACAGGGCTGACCTAGGAGATGAGATTTTGGGTGCCGAAACCTCTAATCTTGCTGTATCACCAATGTTATAGGAGTGGTTTAGGTATATCAGTAAGTTTCTAGCAAAACTCACTGATGGACCTACCATATTTGGAATTCTGAAAACTCTATATCAGTAGACAGGGTTGAGCTAGGAGATGAGATTTTGGGTGCCGAAACCTCTAATCTTGCTGTATCACCAATGCTATAGGAGTGGTTTAGGTATATCAGTGAGTTTTGCTCAAAACTCACTGATGGACCTACCATATTTGGAATTCTGAAAACCCTATATCAGTAGACAGGGTTGAGCTAGGAGATGAGATTTTGGGTGCCGAAACCTCTAATCTTGCTGTATCACCAATACTATAGGAGTGGTTTAGGTATATCAGTGAGTTTTGCTCAAAACTCACTGATATACCTAAACCACTCCTATAACATTGGTGATACAGCAAGATTAGAGGTTTCGGCACCCAAAATCTCATCTCCTAGCTCAACCCTGTCTACTGATATAGAGTTTTCAGAATTCCAAATATGGTAGGTCCATCAGTGAGTTTTGCTAGAAACTCACTGATATACCTAAACCACTCCTATAGCATTGGTGATACAGCAAGATTAGAGGTTTCGGCACCCAAAATCTCATCTCCTAGATCAACCCTGTCTACTGATATAGGGTTTTCAGAATTCCAAATATGGTAGGTCCATCAGTGAGTTTTGAGCAAAACTCACTGATATACCTAAACCACTCCTATAACATTGGTGATACAGCAAGATTAGAGGTTTCGGCACCCAAAATCTCATCTCCTAGCTCAACCCTGTCTACTGATATAGAGTTTTCAGAATTCCAAATATGGTAGGTCCATCAGTGAGTTTTGCTAGAAACTCACTGATATACCTAAACCACTCCTATAACATTGGTGATACAGCAAGATTAGAGGTTTCGGCACCCAAAATCTCATCTCCTAGCTCAGCCCTGCCTACTGATATAGGGTTTTCAGAATTCTAAATATGTTAGGTCCATCAGTGAGTTTTGCTCAAAACTCACTGATATACCTAAACCACTCTTATAGTATTGGTGATACAGCAAGATTAGATGTTTCGGCACCCAAAATCTCATCTCCTAGCTCAACCCTGTCTACTGATATAGGGTTTTCAGAATTCCAAATATGTTAGGTCCATCAGTGAGTTTTGCTCAAAACTCACTGATATACCTAAACCACTCTTATAGTATTGGTTATACAGCAAGATTAGATGTTTCGGCACTCAAAATCTCATCTCCTAGCTCAACCCTATCTACTGATATAGGGTTTTCAGAATTCCAAATATGGTAGGTCCATCAGTGAGTTTTGCTCAAAACTCTCTGATATACCTAAACCACACCTATAGCATTGGTGATACAGCAAGATTAGATGTTTCGGCACCCAAAATCTCATCTCCTAGCTCAACCCTGTCTACTAATATAGGGTTTTTAGAATTCCAAATATGGTAGGTCCATCAGTAAGTTTTGCTCAAAACTCACTGATATACCTAAACCACTCTTATAGCATTGGTGATACAGCAAGATTAGATGTTTCGGCACCCAAAATCTCATCTCCTAGACCACTCCTATTAGATGTTTCGATACCCAAACTCACTGATATACCTAAACCACTCCTATATAATATGTAATTATATATTAAACTTTTTTATTAAACTTTTTTATAAAATTTTTTTTTAATATTTTTATATCATTGAAGGAGGGCCTGAAGTCTGATGACTTCAGGCCCACCTTGGGCCTGAAGTCATTAGACTTCAGCCCCAGGGCACTGAAAATTTTTTAATTTTAATAATATTTTTTATATTTAATTATTATTTATTAAATTAATTATTTATAGGATCCGAAGTTATTTAACTTCAGATCCTCCTGGGATGACTTCAGGCCCTGCGTTTGAATCTGAAATTAAGTGTTTTGATACGTTTTTTTATATATTAATATATTTTTAAAATAGAAAAAAAATTTGAGTCCACGTCGGATCTGAAATCAAAAGATTTCAGGCCCAACGTGGGCCTGAAACAAAACATTTCAGGCCCAACGTGAGCCAGAAATAAAACATTTCAGGCCCAACTTGGGCCTGAAATAAAACATTTCAGGCCCACGCTGGGCCTGAAATAAAACATTTCAGGCCCAACGTGGGCCTGAAATAAAACATTTCAGGCCCAGCGTGGGCCTGAAATGTTTTATTTCAGGCCCACAGGTACATTTTTTTTAAAATTTTTTTTATATATTAATATATTTATTAAATATTATTAAATATATTGATTAATATACAGGTAAGTTTTTTTTAAATTTTTTTATATATTAATATATTTATTAAATATTATTAAATATATTAGTTAATATTAATCAAATTTAAAAAATCATTTATCTTAGGTTTTTACTTGAAAAATATTTATATATTAATCAAAATTTTAACGAATCGACTGAAATATTAAAAAAATATTTATATATTAATCAAGTTTGAAAACTGAAATATTTTTTTAGTTTTTACCTTTCGTTTTTAGCGCCGATTCCATAATATATTATTTTAAAATCAAAGTCTGAACAAGCATGTGTACGGACGTCTCGAAATTTGTTACTGAGAGAGAGAAAGAGAAAGACAGTAGTTAAAAGAGGGGTATAAGAGGAAGTTCACATAAAGGCCTATGCCCTTTGGTAAAATAGAAACTATGATACGGAATTGGTAATTTCCAATTCTTAGGTACGCCCTTTGGTAAATTGCCGATGATTTATTGTTTTAACAACTATTAGTGAAATTTTGTGGCAAGCTCAAACTCAAGCATGTTTAACGAGTTGAGTTCCAACAAAGTTCATTTAAATTTTAAACGAGTTATTTTTAAATCAAATTCACGTAGTTCGTGAACTCTTTAATTTTATTATGAACTAAGTTTGATTTAATGGTAACATGTACTAATTATCAGTCTATCCCATAAAAATTTATTATGAACTGAGTTTGAACTTTAGAATTAAATTTCGAATCGAACTCAAATTTACGGAAAAACTAATTTAGCTTAGCTTGAGCTCAGCTTGATTACACTCCTAATCATAAGAGAGAAGCTTTTTTTATTTTTTTATTTTTTATTTCAGATATTGTATGAGTCCCTTCAATCCAACAAGTAGAGTCTGACTCACAGATTGGTATTAGATAAATCTGAAAAGCGCATCGGTCCAGATAAATTTGAAAAGTATAAATGAATCTTAGTGTACGGTCCAACAGAGCGAGGTGGGGAGAAGTTATTATAATAGAACATGATAATACTCAACTCAGACGTCTTTTATAATTTATTTTTAAATAATATGAAAAGAGATAATTACATAATGAATTTATAAATGACTACCAAATGATTACAGAGTGAGAGAAATTTTTTCTTTAAAATATGAATTCATCGAAAATTATTAATCTCTATCCTATTATAACAAAGTGGAAAGAAGTTATTGCTAATTACTAACGTGGTTATTAGACAACATCATCCACGCATCGCTACCACAAATTTCCCATATTAACGTCTAAGTTCATGACATTTTATTCCAAATGAGAAATTTTAATTCAAGAGACACAGAGTGAACGATGGTTCGATAGTGTACTGATATCAAAATCGTATACCATACCAAAACAATTCGATATGAAAAAATTCATATCGATACCATATTAAAATATCAGTATGATATATATTTCATACCGACACTACCGAAATACTAAATCTCATATTAATACCAATATTAAAAAATTCGAAACGGTATAACACTATATCAACATTTTTAATATACCCATAATATCAATATATTTCGATATATTCCAATACAATAGATCAAAAATTCAATATTTTTTCACCCCTAATTCCAAACAAATTAGAAAGCGAGCGCTAAATCTAATTCCAAACAAGGTAGAAAGCCATCGCTAAATCAAACTAGTCTTTTCCAATTTTACCAAATTTTCTTTTAGATTTTTCTAATTGAAAATCGATTTCACAGTGGAATACACTATTCACTTCAAAATCCGGATACAATCATGTGTTTGTTAATGAGCCACAAACAAAGAAATTATCAATTGGCCTCTAAAACACTTTTTTTTAATCAACAATTTGAGGGTCTGACGTAAGTTGGAGGCAAAGAGGGGCAGTGCTCATTCATATATGCGTAAGGGTCAAGGGTGTTGTATTCAGGCAGCTCCATTCTGTACTCCCCTAGTATCTGGCAGAAAGGAAGCTTTTCCTCCTGTGAATTGCACCAGCTTGGTAATCGTGTCCGGTTGTTCTCAAATATGTTAAGCATGTATGCATCGCGAATCTGCCGAATGGAGAGCAACATACAATAAGGACAATAAGGGCATATTGAAGAAAGAGCTTAGCTGATACATAGAGATCAAGTGACACCTAGTGGAGCCAAGAATCTGATCATCGTGGATGAACTTTGTACTTACCCGAATGGAGAGCAACATACAACAAGGACAATAAGGGCATAGTGAAGAAAGAGCTTAGCTGATACATAGAGATCAAGTGACATCTAGTGGAGCCAAGAATCTGATCATCGTGGATGAACTTTGTACTTACAGTGAATTCAGTGACTTGTATGGAGTTGGCAAATGGGCCAAATATTCCAGCCTCCTTGTACATTTCCAGAACAAAAGCAACACAAGTTGTAGATTTTCCATCACTATAAACCCAGTCGTCTTGTTCGGGCATGATAAGCAACTGATCAAAGGTCGTTCCACGCCTTTCAGTCTCGATGATAATCTCATGCAAGTCCAATCCCTGATAAGCAAAACCAGGTTAGCTGCCCGAAGGGGATTAATATTTATGTTTCTATTTTAATAGTACAAGGCTCAACCAAATTAAAATATTCATTGTTATCCAAAGATCAGATGATGGGTAGCAGAGAAGAAAAATAAATGAACAGTTAATAAGATGGTATAAAAGGTTCCCAGCATAGTATTAGACATGCCAACCAAGGGTTAATAGCATTCGCAAAGGCAGTAACTTGCAACTGCATTTCAATTTCAGCCAGTTTTTTGTAATCAGTTTTCAAAACTATGGTAAGACTACCTAAGTTTCACAACAAAGTCGTTTGAGTGGTGGAGAGCTACCAAGTCATCTAAAAATTAAGCAACTGACCACGGTAATTAAGATTAAAACTGAAGCTAGACTACGATGGAGACAATGTTTGTTTTATGGTCATCATCTGAAGAAAAAAACTCAGCAAATTAGTATAATTTTTCACTTATTAAATCAATGAACTCCACGTGAATCACTAATAAGTGAAAACTTTATTGTACCGCTACCATTTCATCCTAGATCAACCTAGGGAACAACATTTGGTGTGTCCACTCAAACATATTAACATGGAGTTTACTACACAATTTTCTAGGGAAGTTACTTGTGGTCAAGAACAAAGTATTCCATTCCTAATGGTGTATTAAGTATTATCTTAAAAAGATTTATTTTAAAGGAAATTTAACGAACTCGATGGACTCACATAATTGCCATGGGATTTGGAAAACAAGATTGTGCTAACTCATCTTCTAGGAGACTGGGAAATTCCATGTATGATAGCAAGACAAATACTCTTTCATAAAGCTAAACATGAAATTGTACAAACAATATATTTAGTTTCAGAATCTTCTCCGCCATGTTGAGATACCTTCAAATTTCCATATTACCTTAAGTCCTATTATCACATCCCTCGAGCAAGTCCATACAGGTATATTATTCAGATCCTGAGGTGAATACACAGCAGCTGTTGAACATGTCAGTCCTACCTAGAAACCTTGCATGGCTCATTAATTCATAAGGATTCCTATGTTTTCATTCATACACTTGTGAAGTGTGTGAAGTAGACTAGATTGTTGGAAGCCCAAAAGTAGACTTAGCTAGGAGTATAGGTTTATTTTTTAAAATTATAAACACCAGGAAAAGTCAAACACGAACTCCTTCAATATCATGTTAAGTTATATATTTTATATCATTAACAGTTCTCAGGGTAAATGACTAGCTGAGCAGCAGCAGAAGCAAGACAGAATCACAATTTGAATAATATCTGAGATTTTGCATATAACTAATTAATTTAACCAAATTGCATAAAAATCATTTTAATAAGAGGAAACAAGCAAAAATATTTTACCATATATACTTGCATATTTGCATAGGCAAGAAAACTTAAGAGGCAAATATTTCCATATTGACTTCTTACTCAAGAAAGTTGCTACCTAACAAAGATCTAAACTTAAAACTAGAAATATTTCACTGATCAGGTTCAAGTACCTCAGTTCCAAGTCGTTTGTTGAGGGCTTCATTCCACATATTAGCAGCATAGGCAGGTTGCAACCTAGCCCACATGGACATAACAGACATTACCTGGAAAGCAGACCATTGAAGAAATTATTTAGATGACCAAGGCAGACCCTAAATAACTCATATTTACATTAAACAAAAAAGAATAAGCTAAATAGCAAGATATAGACTGTACAGGGTGGTATACATGGTACATAGCAGCCCTGATAAATACTGGTAATCAGACTAAGTTATACCTGCCCATCAACTCAATAGACAACATTGTTTTAGTCTCTCCACTGTTGTTAAGTCAATCAGTAGCTTTCCAGTAACCAATCAGTCTTGACTCTTGAGCATGGACCATTACTTGAAACCATGGCTCACATTGGAGAACCTTGAAGGATTAATAGTAAACCCACAATTACTTTTGCAACAAGTGAGAGTGGTAACCACCAATTCTTTATTTAACTCCGGATGGAGGTAGATGACGGCAAGAAGCTTTACAAAATCCTCAACTCCTTGACCCACATCTGATTTTGTCTCATAATACCTAGACCATTCTAAACTATCATAGGGCTCTACATCCCTTCTCTAAATTTCCAACACAAGTCCTATGCATCAAATGTGAGAATAGTTCGCCAAAGTTACCTAGAAATTTGTCATATATGATTTATGTTGCAGTAGAAAAACCAAAAGAGCATTTGATCCGAGCATCAAACATCTGTCCAAGATGCAGAGGTAATGCGGAAGGGAATACAATCATACAAAGCTACAACAATAAAGAAAAGTTAATCAGAGTCAATTAACTGTTTATTTAGTAAACCTATAGGTACATAGTACATTCCAAAAGACACTTCCTTATGCCAAAGTTCAAACTCTTACATATCCACATAATAGGCATAGTATGACAAGTACTTCAAGAAATTAATTGGGACAGCAAAGTTGGTTAGTGAGATTGGAACCATTCATCAAAGTGATTTTTTTCAGAAAGAAATAAAAAAAATCATATAGAATACAAGGAATAATATGAATCAAGATTTCACAAAATAAAATCTGAATAATGGAAAGTTCAATATAATGTTTGATGTTTCTTTAGTATATGAACACTTAAAATAAAAGATTGTGTTACAGTAAGGGAAAATGTAGAAGCTAAGATATATAATGCTAACCTGTAAAGAAAAACAGGTGCAAATTTAACATGTATCCAGAATCTAATAAACAAAAAAAAATTGAAAATGAAAGAAGTATGAAGAATTAATAGATAACATTAGCAATAACAAAAGTATCCAAATTTGTAATTTGATTGATCCTCATTATGCTCATACCAAATTAGCATCTAGGGGAGGCGGATAATTATCAGATATGGTATCAATCCAGCTAAATATCATGTTGTGATACCCATAGGGTTTTCCAGACATGCTACGAGCATAAGCCCATGCTGCTGTTTCATTGAATTTTGCACGCAAGTCTGGATGCAAAGGAAGCAGTGCTATTTGAGGGTTAGAATCATCCTTCAGTGCCAAGTTCCACCACTCATCCCATGGAATCACCACAATAATCTCCTCTCCCTGTCAGGACACCCTAGTCAGTTAGAAACCTGGAGAGAATGAGCATTTAATGAGCAGTTTAAATGTCATCATTCGCTAGAGAAAAGATAAAAAACATTAAAGTAACATATAATACAAGTTGAAGACATTTAATGGGCTTTCACATAACAATAAAGCACAACAGTAATGATTCTAATCTTAAAGTTGGATTTTTAAAATCTCTCAAATACCTTCTCATTCTCGTGTCCAGATTCTCCAACCCATAGATTGCCCATGTCATCCTTTAAGCAAACTGCTGTATGCCCAGCGAATGCTCCAGTCACCCATTTTTCTAAAGTCTCAAAACCACCCCAGCGACCACGTATCTTTGATACTGCTAGGAAATCACCTGAATGAATATCCTCTACTCTAACTGCAGCCTGATGAGGTTGAGAACGTTTCTCAAAGGTGGCATCCATATGCTTCTCCAAGAATGCTAAATTAGCATTTTGACCCCAGCCAGTGTTGGAAAATAGAGGTAAAATATCAACCAAAGATAGCAAAGTCCCAAGCATTCCCGAGGGCATGAGAAATACAGATATGCCATGTTGTTTAACCTGAAGAACATTATAATATATTAATTATAACTACTCTCAGGAAAGAAGGAAAGTCATCAAAATTTACATATTCCATTTCCGCTGGCTCTTCCCATGACTTTATCACTAGCGTGTGTTCTCGAGCTGAGAAATAATAATCCCATGTTATCCTGTATGGTGTTGCAAATACATAGAGATCCATACATGTCCAGCTATGAGCCGCATCAGTCTGCAAGAGAAAAGAAGAATTAACATCAACTTGAACCATTACTCCAAATGATAATCATCAAAGTAACCTGAAGTAGACAAGACAAGAAAGCAAAATAACTGAGGCGTGCTACATTGCAAAATTGTTAGAGGATTAGCATATATGTTTGCAGTGCAACTTCATTCAATTTGAATACAATCAATAGTTTTTGTACCATTAGCACATAAAGAAAGCAGGACAAAAAGCTGGACTGCTGGAGAACATATCAATGTAATACTCTCTCACGCGAAAACATAAAATGAAACTAACCAGAGACATTATTCAAGTTATCTAAATTTAAAAAAAAACGGAATTTGCCTTGATATGGAGGATCGCGCTACCGTTTGCGCTTTCACGGTAATCGTCTTCATCATGCTCGACGAATTCAAGTCGAGCCTCGTTCTCGAAAAAGCAGGCGCCCTTCCAGCCGACGGCCGCGGAATCGGGAACGACGGACCCGACATAGGAAGGTAGGAGGTCGACGGCGCTATGCAGGTTATTCATGACCGGCCAGGAAATCTGGCGGGGGAGGATCGGAAGCACGTCGTTGACGCGAAAGGGAACCTTGAAGGCGATCGCAGGCGAGCCGCCCAACCCGAAAGCAAACGCCAACCCTACCCATAAGAGCGGAACAAGCGGCGACGGAAGGGAAGAGGCGACCGCCACCATGGCACGGAAGGGTTCCGATTCCGATTCGGAATCTCCTCCTCCTCCTCCTCCTCCTCCTCCGTTGTGGTGTGCCCTTTTCGGTACGGCCACACAAACATTCGATGCGTCGATCGCGACAAAGATTGAGGACCATCCGATCAGTAAATGAAATAACGATGCTGCTCAGCTACCGTTCTGTTTGACGATGAATTTAGATTTTGATAAATCAAAATAATTATGAGAAATGAATAAAGAATCAGTTGAAAAGCTGCATAAATTTACTAGACGATGTGTTTGTATTAAAATATACAAATGTGCATAAATAATAAATAATTGAAAAAAAAAATAGACAGAGAAAGAAAGTCAACGGTGCTAACTCAGAACGCTTTTCCGTTCCTCTTCTCCCCCGTCACGGCGCGTCCTCGTCATCGCTGCTCGAATCCGACCTGACGTTTCGCGACAAGAAGTTCGGCGGCAAGTGGGGAAACCGCGCCACCGGTTTCCTATCTCTCTCCGACGACCTTCCCGCCGACGCTTCTGCGGGCGGCTTGTTTTTCTTTTGCAGGTTCCTCGCGATGTCGACGCAGGCCTTGTCCACCATGTTCAGGAAGTCCCTCACGGTGACGAACAGCTGCAACGGGTGGGCTGCGTTCGTTCTGGAGGTTCCAGGGTGGTAATATTCCGTGACGTCCCTCACCAGCTCCATCACCCGCCCCTGCTCTTCTCTCGTCGCCCGCAGCTCCTCCTCCGCAGTCGCGACGAACGCCCGCATCTCCCTCGTGAACCCGTCGCCGGCGCATGAGTCCAGGAACTGATTGATCTCAGCCAAACGGGCGCCTAGAGAAGCGCAGGTCCCAGCGAGGGAGTCGGGGTTGACGCCGGCAGCCTTCTTGACGCTGGCAAACTCGTCGCTGATCCCCCCGACTACAGGAAGGCCCAACTTGATGTACACTTTCTCCCTCTCCTCCCTCGTGCCGGCGCCGCCCCGGCTGGTCGTGCGGTCAAGGGTGGTCGGGCCGTGGCTATGGTTGCGGTTCACCACTAGGCGCTTGCCCTCTGACCGGACGACCTCCTCCACTACGAAGTGCAGCAGCGTGGTGCTCCCGTCAGTGCTCTTCACGTCGGAGAGCTTGCAGAGGGCGGAGAGGTTGAAGGCTTGGGCATTGCCGCGGGCCGTGCCGGCGTTCATGAGATTGCCGGCCTTGAGGACGGCTTCCAGTAGCTTGAGCAAAAGGCCGCGCATCTTGACCTCCTTGCACGCCGCCTCCATCGTCTGGAGAGACTGCCGAAGCTGCGCCACCTCATGCTCGTAGTTGGCCCGGAAGAGCATGGCATCAAAACGGGCGAAGGGGGAGGGCACGGCCCGGAAGATGTGGAATAGGAAGGACTCCGCCTCGGATAGCATAGCGGGGTTTCCGTCGTAGCTTCGGACCAAGGCCGCCTCCTCCTCGGAGGGGGCAACCTTGGTGAGGCGCTCGAGGACATCCGCAGGTAGGCCGCTGCCATCGACCAGGGCTTCGGCGATTTCGATGCGGCCGAAGGACAGGGAGCGGAGGACGATGGCGATGTTCTGCGACCTGCGCTGGTCGAGCAGGGAGATCATGGCGGTCGGCATGCTGGGGCCAGCATCGCCGTAAGCAGCCCCCGCTCTACCGCCGGCGGCGGAGGATTTCCTGTTAGTGGCCATTGTGCCAAACAGGACTTCCAATATGTCCTCGTCGAATCTGAAACAGAGTGAAAAAAAAACCTCAGTTAATTCCATAATCAGCTCTAAACACCAGTGCAATGCCGTCGTTGTTAAGATCAATAAATCAGAACGCTTTGAAATTGAATCGTTGACTTCGATGAAGAGTTGACTTAGTCGAACATATTGATTTGACCACGTTGTCTGTTTAATTTTCAATCTAGTAAAAGCATCAGCCACCTACCTGCTCACTAATACGTCTTAGGAGGATTAGGAACTAGTTCTACAGTCGATGCACGAAATTGAGAGAGGTAGCAACACTGAATGTAAGTTAAGCAAATTGAAATAAAGGATACACGGGCTACGGCCAAGCAAACATGGATTTGTCTACTGAAAATAAGGTAAAGTGATAGTTATCAGTAAAGCCATGGAATTGATCATGGTTAGGTGGATTGTTGGACCTAAAGTGAAGTCTACGCAATGGGCAAGTGAAGTCTCCTACAAGGGTTTTGTTGGCCAATGTTGGCATTTCAGCAAACAGGTGAGATTCATGATTGTCTGTGGTGTTTGCAGTTTACCTGAATGAGCCGTCTGTGATCTTGTCCCAAACCATTGAGTGCTGGGCGTTCGTTGGGTTCATCTTGTCCCAGTGAAGCGGCTTCAGTCTCTTCGTCGAGCCATCCTCTGGAACAGCGGCGGCCGATGACACCGGCGGCACGGGCGGTGGCCTCCCAGATGGGCCGCTGGCCGTACGGCCGCTGCCAGTTGATGGGGCCGGTGGAGGCAAAGAAGGCCTTGATGGAGCTGCTGGCAGGGTTTTCCGAGGAGGAGGAGGAGGTGGTGGAGGAGGCCTCGATGGAATTGATTTCGCGACCGGTGGGGGAGGAGGTGGTGCAGGGACCGCGCTCGATTTCGGCGTCGTCGGAGGCGGCGTGGATGCAGAGGCCGCGCTTGACGTAATCGTCGGTGGAGGGAGAGGAAGAGACGGAGGCGGCGCTGCTAGCGATAATACCGAGGACCCCGAATTCAATCTTCTCGGCGTTCGAGGTAATGATGTCTGGCGGGAAACAGCCACATGCTTCGCGCTCCGAACGGATGTGGCGGCGGCGGCGGCGGCGGAATACGAGAACCGAGACGGCGCGCTCCGCACCGAAGAAATGGACTGCGACGAACTTATGCTGCCAGCGGGAAGCAACGGCCTTTCTTGAATCCTCCGCCGGTTTGCCGGGGGCGATAGCGATCCATCAGCACCAGCTCCACCACCACCACCACCACCACCGTCTTCTCCAACAGAACCGGAGGCATTCAACTGGTTACGGCAGAAGGGACACCTCTCCTCCCTGAAATCGCGCCAGTAGATGGCGTCCAGCCCATTCTCGTCAACATCGAGGCTCAACGCGTGCTGAAGCTTGGGACTCGAACTATCGCGTCCGGGGAGGGCGACATCCGCGACTCTGACCTGGAAGCGCCGGACGACGAAGAAGAAGGCCGAAAAGAGAAGAGCGCAAAGGGCGATGCTGCCAGCGGCTGTGATGGCGACGGCGACCCTCACTTTGGATCTGCAGGATTGGGGAAGCGCAGAATTCGAAGCCGGGGCCAGCGCCGGCTCTGGCGAAGGAGGAAGTAGAGGAGGCCGGATTTGGGAGGAGGGGGCGGGGAGGGAGGGGAACTGAACTTGGATGTTCCTCTGCGACTGGGCGGCGGAGATCGCAGCGGAGGTGAGGAAGAGGAGGAGGGAGAAGAGGAGGGAAGGGATGAGCTTCGCAGCCATGGATCAAAAAGGAAGGAAAGAATCAGAGTGAGGACGAGAAAGGGGGGTACTTAAACGAGAAAATGTTAAGGGGTTCGGCGACGACCACGCGGTTTGAAAGACGGCGTCAACGGTCGTCGCCGAACGGCTTGAAAGCGTGCGAGAAGAAGATGCCCTGAGACAGTTCTGACTCGTGCCAAATCTCTTGGCCAAAATTAAAATGCCGTTTTTTCACCGTCTTAAAGCTAAGATTCAACTTCTTTCCTAGGAAAAATTTATTTTAATTATTCTTATTTTTTTAATAAAAACATTTAAAATAAATATAATTTACTTTGAATTCAACATTGTTTAATTAAAATCGTCTTAATGAATTTAACTTAAACCAACCAATTAGTATGAACTCACTCTAAATCAATTATTTAGAAAAAAATCATACTAAATTAGATAAAAAAATATATTCAATTCTAAGATAAATAGTACTAAATATAGAATTATACCTTCTTTTAGATTTTTTTATACCTATAAAAAATAATGAGTGCTTTTTTTACTCTATTTACTCGTAACAAATGAAAAAAAATACTTGTGGTTAATTTGATAGTGTGATGGATTTATAATTTAAATGTGATGAATTTAAAAGAAATTATTAATTATACCTAACTTGGATTTTTTATCTATAAAAAATAATGAGGGCTTCTATTTCCTCGTAAAAAAATTATGCTTAATTTGATAATAAATATATTAGATTCTAGTTTAAATGTGCTATATTTAATAGAAATTATACCTCTTTTTGGATTGTTTATATTTATAAAAAATAAAGATAATTAAGTAAATTGATATATATTAGGGATTTGAAGCAAAAGAAAGTTTGTATGGGGAATAATCTTTGCTAAGATAAGGATAAAGGAGGAAGTTGAGTTTAGTATTAGAGCGTTTAGAGCAATTTACCGTTAAAATAATTACTACATTATATATATATATATATATATATATATATATATATATAAAGAGATTTTTTTTATGCAGATGAGATTTGAGAGGTATTAAAAAAATTTAGTCAAAGTCATATCAGATGATCACATTGAATGTCGGTTACAGTTGCCTATATATATATATATATATATATATATATATATAATTTTTCCTTCTATTATTTCTGTATTATAATAACTTTTAATAAAAATTGCTAATCTACCCGTATTAATGTTATAAAATATATTAAATTGAATAATTAAAATTATAAGTCCTTCATATGCACAATAAAAGATTACATCTATTTTTAACATCATCAAAATTTATAATAAACATGTATCCAATGTTCATATAATATTTAGATATTTGAGTATAATGCAAATGGAATTCTAAAAATTATTATTTTAGGGGGCGTTTGGTAAGCGGGTTTAGAAGGTAGGAATAGGAATGAAATCTATTTCATTCCCATTTATGATACTTGGTATACGGGAATCGGAATCAAAATAAGATATGATACCCTTGATTTCATAACCCACCCCCCACTAGGTTATCATCAAACCCATAAACCCCTCAATCAAACTCATTACCATTCTCATTGCCAAATATATACCAAGCGCCCCCTTAATCTTTATAAACAACCTCTCCAATAATGTATGAAGATGACCTTCGAAGATAATGAGGTTGCGAAGCCTTCCAAATCGAAGATATCGTGCATGCGAAGTCTGTATATCCTCCTAGTCTGATTCCATCAAGAAGTTCCCTGGAATCTAGTGTGGAGGTTTTATACGCAACGGAATATTTATAATAAAGTAAACTTTACTCTTAAATCATGAATATATTCGTGGTACATATAGTTCTAAACAAAATGATATGAAATCTGACATAAACATATACCTTGTAATCCTTTGGATATTTGTGATCGATGTCACAAAAAGATGAGAGCCCCACGTGTGACTCCTCTAGCGGTATCTGTAGGATCGATGCACGTGAGAGGGGGGGGGGGTGAATCACGTGACTTTTAAAAAATTAAATCAGAGTGCTTTAAAAAGCGTGCACAGCGGAAATGAAAGAGACGAAAAACAAACACACAAACACGAACGATTTTTACTTCGTTCGGAGCCTTCGGCGACTCCTACTCGAAGGCCCAGGTCCCTCGGACCTTTCCGTTGGGCAATCTACTAAAACTCTCTATCGGTCAACCCCGATAGAGTAGGCGAGTACAAATGAATTGAAAGTGTGACAACCCCACACTTTCAAGTAATTAAGTGCAATAAAGTATTAAAAGAAATTCTTCTTTTTACCGACGTCCGGAGTAGGTCGACTCTTTCGGGGCAGCGGGACGTCGTCGGCTCGAAGTGTAACGTTTCCGGAGCAAGGCGCGAGCGTAGAAGAACTTGAAAGCTTTGGAAGAAGTGTTGTGTTTGAACCTTGGTCGAGGGGCTCTATTTATAGCCCTGGGGGCGCCCGAAACGTCCGGGGCGCCCCTCTGCGTGGCTGCCGATCCGCAGCCCTCTCGGTCAAGCACTTGATCTCTTTATCTTCGGGATCACCTTTGACTGGGGCGCCCGACGCGCGCGGGGCGCCCGATTTGACCGGTCAAAGCCACATCTCCTTGGCTTCGCGAGGGTGAGCTTCGGCAGTTGGCAGTGAGGTGGCACAGGGGGCGCCCGAGACATGCGGGGCGCCCGACCCGCGCGGCTGTCGGGGCGTTTACCTCTCTGCTGACTTTGGGTTGACTCTGGGGCGCCCGACACATCCGGGGCGCCCTGCTCAGCTACGGCCTCACTCCTTTGAGGCTCTCTGAGCTGCAGAATCATAGTCCTTTGGTCATGCATCCAGGGTTAGTCCAAAACAAGGCTAGCACAATTTTATATGGACTAAAATAAGATACAATTCTAAGTTAATTAGATCCTGTCTCCCAGACCAGGATCTAACCAGGACTCAACTTAGATCACCTAAATGGGTCTAAGTTGGACCGCGCCTAAAGTCCAAGATTGGACTCGTCCTCACTGGGTCGCTCCTCCAGTGACTTACCTTACTTACCCATTGTGCAGCTCTACTTGACCTCTTGACCCACCAGGACTTCCTGCCAGAACTCAACCATCCTGGACTTTCCGCCAAGTCTCAACCAACTTGGTCTTCGACCAGTTGTCAACCCAACTGGACTTTCCGCCAGAGCTCAACCACCCTGGACTTCGGCCTGGTGTCTGGTCCTAAGTCTTTCAACCCTGCACACTTGGTAAAGAGGTTAAACACATAACACGTCTAACTTTGACCTATTTGTCATTCATCAAAACTTGAGTTTGACCGTTAGTGCAAACTGCACCAACAGTATCCACGTGCACTAGATCACGAATTGGATGATTCGTTATAAGGTGCTAGCCACTTGGATTGATAGAATGCTTTTGGAAGCACTACGGATCTGAAGATGTATCTCCGATAAGAAGAAGTTGTCGAAGACTACCTGAGAGAGATGGAGAGAACTCGCACAAAAGAGAGACAAAGGAGAAGTACCTCTTTCACTTCTTCCAAGGGTGGATATATATAGCCTCCAAGGAAGATGAAGAGACATGACTCTTCATATTCTTCATTAATTTATCATAATTGTGACTTTTAAAATTCTCCATTAATAATTATTAATAGAGACTCTTCATCTTCTCCATTATTGCCACAATAATTGTGACCCTTCAAATTCTCCAAAGAGAATAAGAGATAAATCTACTCTATCAAATAAATCCATATTTGATCTTGATCTGTTCTCGCTTCCGATATTTCAGAAATAATTAATAATCCAATTAATTCTTATTCAGAAATAATAAATTGATTAATTTGAGTATTCACTAAAATAATCAATTACAAATATTGTTCGTGTCTATGTGTTATGCGTGCGACCCTCTAGATTCTATACACGAAGACAATATAAATCCATACACAGACTAAGGTAACTGTCTAGCAACAATTTTTAGTCATTCAACGTGATAGAATATTAGTTATAAACTAAAATCTCCATGAACCGATTACTGTGTAATTCAATCTCTTCATCTTTACCCTATATCCCAATTAATTCGGTGCACTATGCTTCATCACCAAAATAATTATTTTACTTGATTTCCAAGATATAATAGACTCATCTTGAATAATAATCATTTCTCCCATGGCCATGGATTTTGAGTCACTAATATCTCTATCAAGGGGGCAGGATGTTAACTCTCTAATCCAAGAGAGCGATGAATCCTCTATTGACTCAACATTATTCTCTCTACATTTTGTCATACACCCAACTACCATATTAATCACAATCCGATTAAAGATTGCTTTTAACGGTGTCAAAGTATATAACTCCACGCATAGAATATATGAAGGTCTCAAGTCAAAAGATCAGTTACACTCGTTCATTAAGACGAACGACCAATGATGCTTAATATGTGATGTTCTCTTAAGCGGATCGTGTCCAGTGTACATTTATATTCAAGACACCCCCAAGTACAACTAGAATACACATCCCTCGGTATATCTTGACCTATTCATACTCAGCGTTGATCTAGATATCAATGCCCCCTCTAGATATCTATCCGATCAAGGACGTTTTTCATAATAATATAATCATTAATTTATGGGATTTTATCATTAATCATATACGTATAGAAAGGTAAATGATTAACGATAAATACTTGCCTTTATTAAAATAATTATCCATAAATACATAAAAGTGTCTTGGCACATACAGACTAACAATCTCCCACTTGCACTATTGACAAATACTATGGACTCTCAATCCTAGGTTCCTCACATGAGTCTCATGTTTTTGTAGAGGTAAGGCCTTGGTGAGTGGGTCTGCGATGTTCTTGCTAGTATCTACTCTGCTAACCAACACGTCGCCCCTCTGAACAATCTCTCTGAGGTGATACTTCCTTATCACGTGCTTGGATCGTTAGTGAGACCTTGACTCCTTTGCTTGCGCTATGACCGCATTATTGTCACAATATAACACAACTGGATCAATAATGCTAGGAACCACTTCAAGTTCCGCTATGAAGTTCTTGATCCACATTGCTTCCTTTGCTGCCTTTGAAGCTGCTATGCACTCGGACTCAGTTGTTGAATCTGCAACTGTCTCCTGCTTGAAGCTCCTCCAGCAGACAGCTGCACCATTCAGACAAAACACATATCCTTGTTGCGACTTCAGATCATCCCGATCTGTCTGGAAACTGGCGTCAGTATATCCTCTAACGATCAATTCCTCGTCTCCTCCAAAAACCAAGAACATGTTCTTTGTTCTTCTGAGATAGTTAAGAATAGTCTTTACTGCAGTCCAATGACTCTCACCAGGATCTGACTGATATCTACTTGTCATGCTTAAAGCATACGAGATATCTGGTCGAGTGCATATCATAGCATACATTATGGACCCTATAGCCGAAGCATAAGGTATCTTGCCCATTATACTTCTCTCCTCTTGTGTCTTTGGACACAGCCTTGGAGAGATGTACACCATGTGACACTGGCAAAAAATCCTCTCTTGGAGTCTTGCATGCTGAATCTATTCAACATTTTGTCAATATATATACCTTCACTCAACCCTAGTAACATTCTTTGTCTATCTCGGTATATTCTAATACCTAAGACATAGGTTGCATCCTCAAGATCTTTCATCGAGAAACACTCTCCCAGCCAAGTCTTGGTAGATTCTAGGCTAGGGATATCATTTCCTATGAGAAGTATATCATCAACATACAATATTAGGAACGTAATCTTGCTCCCACTAACCTTCTTGTAAACGCAAGGTTCTTCTGGATTCTTGACAGAGGAAAAATCTTTAATTGCTTCGTCAAATCGTAGATTCCAACTCCAAGATGCTTGCTTTAGTCCATAAATGGACTTCTTGAGCTTACATAATTTATTGACGTTCTTAGATGTTATAAAACCGGGAGGTTGTATCATATATACTTCCTCCTGTAACCTTCCATTTAGAAAAGCAGTTTTAACATCCATTTGCCAAATCTAATAATCCTTGTAAGCTGCTATAGCTAGCCAAATCCTAATAGACTTAAGCATTGCAACGAGCGAGAATGTTTCATCATAGTCAATTTCTTGATGTTGATTGAAACCCTTTGCCACAAGCCTTGCTTTATAGGTACTTATGTTCCCATCCATGTCAATCTTCTTCTTGAAGATCCACTTGCACCCTATGGGTTTTACCCCCAACTGGAACATCAACCAACACCCAAACTTGGTTGGCGTACATGGAGTCTATTTTAGATTTTATGGCTTCTAGCAATTTCTCAGAATCATTTGAAGTAATTGCTTCCTCGTAAGTCGACAGTTCATCTTCCTCGATGAGTAACACTTCCTCATCTTGGGTTACCAACCAACCATATCTATTTGAATGTCGGTGTATTCTTGTGGACTTACGTTGATCTCGCATTTCTAGATCAGTCTCGGATAAAGGAGACACTTGTACTTTTGGTACTGTCTCTTCGTCCAACTGTTCATCTTCCAACCTGTTTGTAGAGTCTGTAATTTCTTCAAGACTTTCTTTACTTCCACTACTTTCTTTAGATATAAACTCTCTTTCCAAGAAAGTGGCATATCGAGCAACAATAACTTTGTGCTCACTTGGGACATAAAAATAGTATCCCATTATAGCTTTGGGATAACCTACAAACATGCACTTTATGGATCTTGCTGCAAGCTTATTAGAATTTTCATTCTTCACGTAAGCATCACAACCCCATATCTTAAGATAAGACAAATTTGGTTTCTTTCCAAATCATAATTCATAAGGAGTCTTGTCTACTGACTTGGTTGAAACTCGGTTAAGTATGTATCCTGCTGTTTCTAAGGCATAGCCCCAGAACGACATTGGAAGACTTGCATGACTCATCATTGATCTAACCATTTCCATGAGTGTGTGATTTCTTCTCTTTGAAACACCATTCCACTCCGGCGTTCTAGGAGATGTAAGTTGGGAAACTATCCCACACTTTTTTAAGTAATCAATAAACTCTTGGCTCAGATACTCACCACCTCGATCACTTCGAAGAGCTTTAATCTTTTTGCCACTTTGATTTTCTACCTCGTTCTTGAATTTCTTAAACTTATCTAAAGTTTTAGACTTATGCCTCATTAAGTAGATATATCCATATCTACATAAATCATCAGTAAAAGTCACAAAGTAGGTATAAGCTCCTCTAGCCTGAACTTGCAATGGACCACATACATTACTATGTATGAGTTCTAGTAGTTCCTTTGCCCGTTCACCTATCTTGGTGAAAGGCTTCTTGGTCATTTTACCTTGTAAATATGCTTCGCATGTATCTTGGGCTCTAATTCAAAAGAGTCCAAATACCCATTACTGAGTAATTTAGCGATGTGTTTTTGGGTTACATGACCAAGTCTACAGTGCCAGAGATATGTCAAGTTTGAGTCATGCAATTTCTGTTTCTTTTTTGTTTCAATACAATAAATCGGTTCATCTAAGTTAAGAACATAAAGACTGTTATTCATTGAACCATTCCCATAGAATACATTATTCAAGTAAAAGGAACATAACTTGTCCTCGAATTGAAATACAAATCCCTTGGCACCCAAACTTGACACCGAAATGATATTCTTTGAGAAACTAGGAACAAAATAACAGTTTTCTAAATTCAAAACTAGTCCACTAGACAAATTTATTGAATAAGTTCCTACAGCTAATACAGCAACTCTCGCTCCATTAGCTACTCGTAGGTTCATCTCGCCTTTGGACAACCGTATGCAGTAATTTAGACCCTGTATGTTCACACAAATGTGAGAACTACTTCCAGAATCTATAACCCATGATGAAGAAACAGAAAAATTACATTCTATCATGAAGATACCTGAAGCATCCGCTCCACTGGCATTCTTCTTCATGAAAATGTAGCAGTTTTTCTTCCAGTGACCTTTCTTGCCATAGTAGAAGCACATGGCCTCCTTCTCATTAGATTGGGGCACCTGCGTCCCTTTCTTAAGCTTCTTCTGAGCTCGATATTCGGGATTCTTCACTGCATTAGCCTTGGGATTAAATTTCTCGGTGCTAGGGTGCTTGCTAGTCTTTCTTACCATCATTGTATGCAGTGAAGGATTTACCTTCATATCCTTCTCAGCAGTTTTCAGCATTGTCATCAGATTAGTCAAACTCTTGTCCATATTGTTCATATTGAAGTTCAACATAAACTGAGAAAAATACGGAGGTAGTGACGACAAGACCAAGTCAATGGCCAAGTCCTGGTCTAACTTGAAACCCAAGCTCTCGAGCCTTTCTATGTACCCTATCATCTTGAGTATATGAGGCCCAACTTGATTTCCTTCTTCCAACATGGTACGGAACAATGCTCGAGAGGTATCATACCTCTCTACTCTCGCACTCTCTTGAAAGAGCTCACGCAAGTGCTGATCAATCTCCCTAGCACTCATGTTCTCATACTGTCTCTGCAACTCGGGAGACATAAACGACAGCATGATACATTGCACATCCAGTGCATCTTCCAAGTACTGAGAGTAATATGACTGATCTTCCTCTGAAGTGTTTAGCGCAGGCTCTTTCATAGGTTCGTCTTTGAGCACGTAAATTTTTCTCTCGTGTCTCAAGACAATTTTCAGTTTCCTATAGCATTCTGGGTATTTGGAACCGAGGAGGACATTCTCTTTCTCGAGAATGCTTCGCAATGAAAGGATACTTGTGCTTGCCATCTAAAATAATAATTTAAAGCAGAGTTTTAGTATTTATGGAATATATATAATAAAGGACTTTATAACTCTTATTATTTTATTCAGGTCCAACATCCCCCACTGTTAGAATCGAGAATTGATTGGTAACAATTCCTAATAGGATCGAAATCTTGAATCATATAGTATGCACACAGCTGAGTTGTACCTACATGCTATATTCATCAAGTAGGCCTTAACTTACCAATCACGAATCTATGTGACTTTCGATATATTTTGTCGAGCCTTATATTCTCAATACTTGCCCCTCAAATCAATTGACCTTAGCTGAGCTAAACAAGTCAACGAATTTGATTTAAGTCGACCCACTACTAATTATGATAAATTATAGTAGTTTTGACACAAGCCCACAGCTGAGCTGTACCGATTCATGTAAAAACTCTAACTATCATCACAGTTATTAATGGAGAGCTTTCAATAAATCTTGACTTAATATATTTAAGGGATTTTACAATTATTAAAATGTCTCACTATTAATTTACTTCTTGTGCATCCACACAATCTCATTACGAGATCTATCTCTATGAATCTTGAAGTAATCATGTACTTCAACCATAACGAATTCATATCTAAAACATAACATGTATTTCTCTACATGTTTGACAGATAAAATTCATTTTTACATTTCTATCTTGAAATGTTAAAGCATATCACATAAGATAAATAAAAATGTCTTCGAAATCTCTCGAAGTACTAATCTTCAAAAATTTAAAGAAGAGGTTTTGAACTATATGATTCAACCACGAACCTGGCTCTGATACCACTATTAGGTTCTATGCGTAGCGGAATACTTATAATAAAGCAAACTTTGCTCTTAAATCATGGATCTATTCGTGGTACATATAATTCTAAACAAAATGATATGAAATTTGGCATAAAGACATACCTTTTAATCCTTTGGATATTTGTGATCGATGTCACAGAAAGATGAGAGCCCCACGTGTGACTCCTTTAGCGGTATCCACGTGTACAAGATCACGAACTAGATGATCCGTTAGGTGCTAGCCACTTGGATCGATAGAATTCTTTCGGATGCACTACGGATCTGAGATGTGTCTCCATAGAGAAGAAGTTGCGAAGGCTTCCCGAGAGAGATGGAGAGAAATCGCACAAGAGAGACAAAGGAGAAGTTCTTTCCTTCTTCCAAGGGTGGATATATATAGCCTCCAAGGAAGATGAAGAGACATGACTCTTCATATTCTTCATTAATTTATCATAATTGCGACTTTTGAAATTCTCCATTAATAATCATTAATAGAGACTCTTCATCTTCTCCATTATTGCCACAATAATTGTGACCCTTCAAATTCTCCAAAGAGAATAAGAGATAAATCTACTCTCTCTTCTCCAAATAAATCCATATTTGATCTTGATCCGTTCTCGCTTCCGATATTTCAGAAATAATTAATAATCCAATTAATTCTTATTCAGAAATAATAAATTGATTAATTTTAGTATTCACTAAAATAATCAATTACAAATACTTGTTCGTGTCTATGTGCTATGC
>JAGFNQ010002771.1:970031-1026750 GCA_024364735.1 Boesenbergia rotunda
GGTACACCATGTGACACTGGCAAAAATCCTCTCTTGGAGTCTTGCATGCTGAATCTATTCAACATTTTGTCAATATATGTACCTTGACTCAACCCTAGTAACCTTCTTTGTCTATCTTGGTATATTCTAATACCTAAGACATAGGTTCATCCCCAAGATCTTTCATCGAAAAACACTCTCCCAGCCAATTCTTGGTAGATTCTAGGCTAGGGATATCATTTCCTATGAGAAGTATATCATCAACATACAATATTAGGAACGTAATCTTGCTCCCACTAACCTTCTTGTAAACGCAAGGTTCTTCTGGATTCTTGACAAAGGAAAAATCTTTAATTGCTTCGTCAAATCACAGATTCCAACTCCGAGATGCTTGCTTTAGCCCATAAATGGACTTCTTGAGCTTACATAATTTATTAGCGTTCTTAGATGTTATAAAACCGGGAGGTTGTGTCATATATACTTCCTCTTGTAACCTTCCATTTAGAAAAACAGTTTTAACATCCATTTGCCAAATCTCATAATCCTTGTAAGCTGCTATAGCTAACAAAATCCTAATGGACTTAATCATTGCAATGGACGAGAATGTTTCATCATAGTAAATTCCTTGACATTGATTAAAACCCTTTACCATAAGCCTTGCTTTATAGGTACTTACGTTCCCATCCATGTCAATCTTCTTCTTGAAGATCCACTTGCACCCTATGGGGTTTACCCCAACTGGCACATCAACCAACTCCCAAACTTGGTTGGCATACATGAAGTCCATTTCAGATTTCATGGCTTCTAGCCATTTCTCAGAATCATTTGAAGTAATTGCTTCCTCATAAGTCGACGATTCATCTTCCTCGATGAGTAGCACTTCCTCATCTTGGGTTATCAACCAACCATATCTATCTGGCTGTCGGTGTATTCTTGTAGACTTACGTTGATCTCGCGTTTCTGGATCAATCTCGGATAAAGGAGACACTTGTACTTGTGATACTGTCTCTTCGTCCAACTGTTCATTTTCCAACCTGTTTGTAGAGTCTGTAATTTCTTCAAGACATTCTTTACTCCCACTATTTTCTTTAGATATAAACTCTCTTTCCAAGAAAGTGGCATATCGAGCAACAATAACTTTGTGCTCATTTGGGAGATAAAGTTGGTATCCCATTGTAGCCTTGGGATAACCTACAAACATGCACTTTATGGATCTTGCTGCAAGCTTATTAGAATTTTCATTCTTCACATAAGCATCACAACCCCATATCTTAAGATTAGACAAATTTGGTTTCTTTCCAAACCATAATTCATAAGGAGTCTTGTCTACTGACTTGGTTGGAACTCGGTTAAGTATGTATGCCACTGTTTCTAAGGCATAACCCCAGAACGACATTGGAAGACTTGCATGACTCATCATTGATCTAACCATTTCCATGAGTGTGCGATTTCTCCTTTCTGAAACACCATTCCACTCCGGCGTTCTAGGAGGTGTAAGTTGAGAAACTATGCCACACTCTTTTAGGTAATCAATGAACTCTTGGCTTAGATACTAGCCACCTCGATCACTTCGAAGAGCTTTAATCTTCTTGCCACTTTGATTTTCTACCTCGTTCTTGAACTCCTTGAACTTATCTAGAGTTTCAGACTTATGCCTCATTAAGTAGATATATCTATATTTGCTTAAATCATCAGTAAAAGTCACGAAGTAGGTATAAGCTCCTCTAGCCTGAACTTGCAATGGACCACACACATCACTATGTATGAGTTCTAGTAGTTCCTTTGCCCGTTCACCTATCTTGGTGAAAGTTTCTTGGTCATTTTACCTTGTAAACATACTACGCATGTATCTATGGGCTCTAACTCAAAAGAGTCCAAATACCCATTACTGAGTAATTTAGCAATGCGTTTTTGGGTTACATGACTAAGTCTACAGTGCCAGAGATATGTCAAGTTTGAGTCATGCAATTTCTGTTTCTTGCTTTCAACACAATAAATCGGTTCATCTAAGTTAAAAACATAAAGACTGTTATTCATTGAACCATTCCCATAGAGTATATTATTCAAATAAAAGGAGTATAACTTGTCCTTGAATTGAAATACAAATCCCTTGGCGCCCAAACTTGACACCGAAATGATATTCTTTGAGAAACTAGGAACAAAATAACAGTTTTCTAAATTCAAAACTAGTCCACTAGGCAAATTTATTGAATAAGTTCCTACAGCTAATGCAGCAACTCTAGCCCCATTAGCTACTCGTAGGTCCATCTCGCCTTTGGACAATAGTCTGCAGTCACTTAGACCTTGCATGTTCGCACAAATGTGAGAACTACTTCCAGAATCTATAACCCATGATGAAGAAATAGAAAGATTACACTCTATCATAAAGATACCTGAAGCATTCGCTCCACTAACATTCTTCTTCATGAAAATGTAGCAGTTTTTCTTCTAGTGACCTTTCTTGCCACAGTAGAAGCACACGACCTCCTTCTCATTAGATTTGGGCACCTGCGCCCCCTTTTTGAGCTTCTTCTGAGCTTGATATTCGGGATTCTTCACTGCATTAGCCTTGGGATTAGATTTCCTGGTGCTAGGGCGCTTGTTGGTCTTTCTTACCATCATTGTATGCAGTGAAGGATTTACCTTCATATCCTTCTCAGCAGTTTTCAGCATTGTCATCAGATTAGTCAAACTCTTATCCATATTGTTCATGTTGAAGTTCAACACGAACTGGGAAAAAGATGGAGGTAGTGACGACAAGACCAAGTCAATGGCCAAGTCCTGGTCCAACTTGAAACCCAAGCTCTCGAGCCTTTCTATGTACCCGATCATCTTGAGTACATGGGGCCCAACTTGATTTCCTTCCTCCAGCATGGTACGAAATAATGCTCGAGAGGTATCATACCTCTCTACTCTCGCACTCTCTTGGAAGAGCTCATACAAGTACTGATCAATCTCCCTAGCACTCATGTTCTCATGCTGTCTCTGCAACTCGGGAGACATAGATGACAGCATGATGCATTGCATATCCAGTGCATCTTCCAAGTACTGAGAGTAATATGACTGATCTTCCTCCGATGCGTTTAGCGGAGGCTCATTCATAGGTTCGTCTACGAGCACGTAAATTTTTCTCTCATGTCTCAAGATAATTTTCAGTTTCCTATACCATTCCAGGTAGTTTGAACCGAGGAGGACATTCTCTTTCTCGAGAATACTTCGCAACGAAAGGGTACTTGTGTTTGCCATCTAAAGTTTAAAGCAGAGTTTTAGTATTTATGGAATATATTTAATAAAGGACTTTATAACTCCTATTATTTTATTCAGGTCCAACATCCCCCACTGTCAGAATCGGGAATTGGTTGGTAACAATTCCTAATAGGATCGAAACCCTGAATCATATAGTATGTACACAACTGAGCTGTACCTACATGCTATATTCATCAAGTAGGCCTTAACTTGCCAATCACCAATCTCTGTGACTTTCGATATACTTTTGTCGAGCCTTATATTCTCAACACTTGCCCCTCAAATCAATTGACCTTAGCTGAGCTAAACAAGTCAACGAATTTAATTTAAGTCGACCCACTAGTAATTATGATAAATTATAGATGTTTTGACACAAGCCCACAGCTGAGTTATACCGACTCATGTAAAAACTCTAACTATCATCACAATTATTAATGGAGGGCTTTCAATAAATCTTGACTTAATATTTAAGGAATTTTATAATTAATAAAATGTCTCACCATTAATTTACTTCTTGTGCATCCACACAATCTCATTACGATATCTATCTCTATGAATCTTGAAGTAATCATGTACTTCAACCATAAGGAATTCATATCTAAATCATAACATGTATTTCTCTACAGGTTTGATAGATAAAATTCATTAATACATTTCTATCATGTTAAATCAAAATTTCTTCGAAATCTCTCAAAGTACTAATCTTCAAAAATTTGAAGAAGAGGTTTTGAACTATATGATCCAACCACGATTAGCTCTGATACTACTGTTGGGTTCTGAGCGTAGCGGAATATTTATAATAAAGCAAAAATTTGCTCTTAAATCATGGATCTTTTCGTGGTACATATAGTTCTAAACAAAATGATGCGAAAACAAGCATAAACTGAAAACATACCTTGTAATCCTTTGCTTATTTGTGAATAATATCACAAACAGATGAAATCCCCACGTGTGACTCCTCTAGTGGTATCCACGCGCACAAGATCACGAACTAGATGATCCGTTAGGTGCTAGCCACTTGGATCGACAGAATTCTTTCCGATGCACTACGGATCTGGAGATGCGTCTCCAACTAGAGAAGAAGTAGTTGAAGGCTTCCCGAGAGAGATGGAGAGAAATCACACAAGAGAGAGATAAACGAGAAGTGTCTCCTCCTCTTCTTCCAAGGGTGGATATATATAGCCTCCAAGGAAGATGAAGAGACATGACTCTTCATATTCTTCATTAATTTATCATAATTGTGACTTTTAAAATTCTCCATTAATAATCATTAATAGAGACTCTTCATCTTCTCCATTAATAATCATTAATAGAGACTCTTCATCTTCTCCATTATTGCCATAATAATTGTGATTTTTCAAATTCTCCAAAGAGAATAAGAGATAAATTTACTCTCTTTTTTCTTCATCAAATAAATTCATATTTGATCTTGATCCGTTCTTGCTTCCGATATTTCAGAAATAATTAATAATCCAATTAATTCTTATTCAGAAATAATAAATTGATTAATTTTAGTATCCACTAAAATAATCAACTACAGATACTATTCGCGTCTATGTGCTATGCGTGCGACCCTCTAGGTTCTATTCATGAAGGCAGTGTAAATCCATACACAGACTAAGGTAACCGTCTAACAACAGTTTTTAGCCACCCAACGTGATAGAATATTAGTTATAAACTAAAACCTCCATGAACCGATTACTGTGTAATTCAATCTCTTCATCTTTATCCTACATCCAGATTAATTCGGTGCAGTATGCATCATCACCAATTAATTGTTTTACTTGATTTCCAAGATATAATAGACGCATCTTGAATGATAATCATTCCTCCCATGGCCATGGATTTCGAGTCACTAATATCTCTATCAAGCGGCCAGGATGTTAACTCCCAAATCCATGAGAGCGATGAATCCTCTATTAACTCAACACTATTCTCTCTACGTTTTGTCATACACCCAATTACCATATTAATCACAATCCAATTAAAGATTGCTTTTAATGGCATCAAAGTACATAACTCCACGCATAGAATATATGAAGGTCTCAAATCAAAAGATCAGTTACACTCGTTCATTAAGACGAACTACCAATGATGCTTAATATGTGGTGTTCTCTTAAGCAGGTTGTGTCCAGTGTACCTCTAAATTCAAGGCACCCCCAAGTACAACTTGGATATCCATTCCTCCGGTCTATCTTGACCTAGTCATACTTAGCGTTGATCTAGATATCCATGTCCCCTCTAGATATCTATCCGATCAAGGACGATTTTCGGAATAATATAACAATTAATTTGTGGGACTTTATCATTAATCATATACGTACAGAAAAGTAAATGATTAACGCCAAATACTTGCCTTTATTAAAATAATTATCCATAAATACATAAAAGTGTCTTGGCACATAAATGCACACACTAACACCGTTTACGTGGTTCGAAGATGAAACTCCTACTCCACGGTTGTCCGTAAGGTGGACGATCCTGATCCTTTGGTGGATGATTCCCTGGAGCACCTCCGGCTAGCTCTTGTCGCTCCTTGTGGGTGGAGAAACCTCGCCACAAACCTTGGACAATCTCTGAGCAATACTAAGCTACTAACAAGCTCTAACCAAGCAAGTTTCGCCAAGAAGAAACAGTCATAAACGAGCTCCCTTAAATAGAGCTCGAGGCTGATATAACCGTTACTAGTCGACTGGTCCATTACCAATCGACTGGTCAAATTCAAATCACAATTCAAATTCTGGTCACTATCAGTCGATTGGTCCTGGACCAGTCGACTGAAATTTCTGTGGACCCTATCAGTCGACTGGTCCCTCACCAGTCGACTGGTCCACTGCCTAAGTCTATGATTACCCTTCCCGAGTACATTTCACTTAGCACTCGAACCCTCACGACTTAGCCCCCCCTCCCGAGTACAATTCCCTCAGCACTCGGAACCTCACAACCTGGTCGACTCTTCATCCAGCAACCTCGATCTGTCGCCTTCAAGCCCTCTTCGACTTTGGCTCCTGTTCCTCAGATGCGCACACAAGCCTCGACTTGCCTCTATGCCATCCTTCACGCATGCCTCGAAGTTCGCTTCCCTTAGCTCATCGTTCCTGCTCCAGCAGCCTCGACCTGTTGCCTTCAGACCCTCTTCGACTTTGGCCCTCGTCCCTCAGATGCGCACACAAGCCCTCGGCTTGCCTCCATGTCATCCTTCACATACGCCTCAAAGTCCACTTCTCTTGGCTCATCGTCCCTGCTTTGTCCATGGTCCCCTCGGATGCGCACACAAGCCCACGGCTTGCTTCCATGCCACCCTTCACCATACCCGAAGACTCCCAACCAAGTCTATGTGTATCCTACAAACCTGCACACTCACATACACATATTAAATCAACACAAAATCCTAACTTAATCATATTGACACACACATCAAAACCTATGATCCTCCCGATCATACTTGGGTTGATTGCCCCAACACCTTGGATGTGCAAAATTTATATGTGTAGAAAAAAGGAACTAAGGCGCCTCAATTAAGAACTAAGACATCTCAATTGTAAACAAAGATACCTCAGTTGCAGAATTATCAAAAGGAGATCGTTGCTTGCGTGGATAAAATTTTATCCAACTTAGGTGCCTCAGGTCCACATTAGCACAACGTTCACTTTGATTTTCGGGTTATAAATAACCTCCAAAAACTAGGATTAAAGATCAACAATTGTACTCAATATTTCTAGTCTTTTTCTATGCTTCTAAAAAAGTGTAAGAGGCTTCTCTGCCTTCAACAAAAGGAGATTCTTTCTAGTGCGCTTTCACTGCTTTGGATTAGCAACTGCCCTGGTTGCAACCAAGTAAATCACAGCCTCACCCTTTTAGTTGTTGTTTATGGTTTTGTTTTTAATTAAATGTTGAAACTAATTTATATCTTTGCAAAAATTATGCAAAAGATCTAGTTCTAACTTGCAGGATAATTCATCCCCCTCTTACCAGCCTACCAACAGTTCAACATGATACTCGAACCAAATTTCCAAAAGCATAATCATAATCAATATTGAAGGGGAGTCTTGGCACAATGGTAAAGTTGTCGCCTTGTGATCTAAAAAGTCATGAGTTCGAATTCTAAAAATAGTCTCTGGTAAAGTAGGATAAGATTATGAATAATTGACCAATTTTTGAGACTGGGATTTTCGTGTACATTATTATTATTATTATTTTAGAATCATAATCAGCACCGGAGAGAGAAGGAAAAAAAGAAAAATCTCTGCATGGCAAGATCTTGAGTTTAAGATCTTGATCTGCTCGAGCCACCGTTGCACTGATCACAAATCATTATACACTTGCAGCAGTGCAATGCTCAATGGAAACTATGACCCCAGCCGTAGTTAATTAACTAATTCCATACCAAGAATGGCGTTTCTGAAGCCTAGATGTGTTCGTGTTCCTGAAGGAAAAGATCATCGTTTAGTTCTTCACCATCTTTCATCGCAAACCCAGTTGTTCTTTCCCTTGGGCCTTGTGGGCCCTTCCTCTCCGTATAGCTCCATAGGAAGACTGTTGAATATGTTCTTCAGTGCATTCCTGATACTGAATGGTAGAAAGCTCAGAATTCTATCGATTTCTGACCTTGAATTGTACTTTATAGTTGGTCCCCATTCTCGCATGTACTGCAACCAGAATGGTTCTTCCACATCTCCAAGATACTCTGTTGCAACAATCTGATACCTAGTGCTTGAGTCTACAAAAAACTTGCTGCGAGCAGCATCGTTTCGAATGCCAATTCCGAGCTTTTTAGAGCCCTGGAGGTAGTTTCCTGGGTGAGGGAAGCTCGCATGGCCACTCTTTGAGGAGTAAACTACTGCCTTATTGCCTCCTATGAACTCCAAGCCAGATGCATCAACCCATTCTCCTCCACTATGACGTTGCTTATACGAAGAGTGTAATGCTCCCAATCTCCAACATGCCGCCAGACTTTGCTCAGCGAAAAGTTTGCTGCTCCGACTTTGATCGTAGCAGGGCCATTGAACGGGAAGAATATCCACATTGCAATATCAGTGAAAGTGCCTCCCAGGGCTGGTTTCACATGAACATAAAGCTCAGCAGTTTCTATGTTTCCTTTCTTGATGAAACTGTCTCTATGGTCGTCGTCGTCAGGGAGATCTATCCAGTACTCACCATCATTTTGGCCACCTAATGGAAGGTTTGAACCTTTTGCATCTATGATCTCTCCTGCTTTAACATCCTTTTTATGAAGAGTAGCACCATTCTCGAAAAACCATGAAACTGAAGAAGGTAAATAAACTTCTTTCGGATGAAACATAAGGGTCGGGCCATAATGCTGAATGAAGCATGAATCTGTTCTAAATTCGGCATCCCATTTAGAGAAGAATCCAAGTTCTTCAAACAATGAACACTCAATTTGTCTCGAGAGCTTGAGTCAGTGTGGCAACAAGAATGCCCCTACCGAAACACCTGTCCCCAACAAACCTCGTGAAGAAGGTCTCATCTTCCAAACTTGGCAAGGGAGATGTGGGAAAATTGCTTCCAAATCGATCATTAATTCATGAGCTTCGCTCGAATCATTAAGATCGACTCGATACCCCTCGAGTGGTATTGGAAGCCAGAAGTAACCACAACCGCAATTGCAGTCGTCGCTAAAGTCGTCTGAACTCAAGATAAGTGCAGAGTCTACTGGTTCCACGAGAGCAGGTAGGCCAGTTGAGTGCTTAGTTGCTGCCTTTTCTCTCCCAACAAGAACAAAATCGTGCAGAAGTTGGTCACAAAGATGGCAAAAATGACCAAGGCTGAAAAATTCATCTGGTATAGATGAAGGCTTGCAGAATATCGCTCCTTTACCCTTTTCTTTCGAGGAAAGACAACTCCAGATGTGCTCAGACCGAGTAATTTGCGCAGCTTCAAGTCCCCAATGCATATTGTTCCTTTAGCGAACTCTCCACCTAAAAAACTACGCATTAGAGCACACAATTTTAAGTAAAACTATCAAAAAAAAAAATAGTGTGTACAAAGTCCAAGAAAAATAAAATAGACTCACTTCTGCATCCTATGCATTTAGGAAGGTTAGTTTCATGGATAAAAGAACAAAGCTTTACGATGGTGCTGAAGAAGAAGAAGGAGGAGGAGGAGGAAGAAGAAGAAGAAGAAGAAGAGG
Source organism: Boesenbergia rotunda (assembly GCA_024364735.1). Taxonomy (NCBI): domain Eukaryota; kingdom Viridiplantae; phylum Streptophyta; class Magnoliopsida; order Zingiberales; family Zingiberaceae; genus Boesenbergia; species Boesenbergia rotunda. Next base: position 979,408 of record JAGFNQ010002771.1, read on the forward strand.
AAGAAGATGATGATGATGATGATGATGAAGTTTACAGTTAAAAGAAACTACCAATCAAAGCTGAGATAAGTAAGGGAAAAAAAATTCCTCAGGAAAATCAAAAAATAAGACAAATACTATTGAAAGCGAACATTTGTTGGGGGGAAAAAAATGGAAAATCATTGTTGTTGCAAAGTGCAACCAAAGGAAGCAGTGCAAAAAGAGCGTCCTTGACCAGATTGAAGGAGAAAAACTGGATCCATTTCTCCAAAAATCCTCAAATCGATCGTAAGATCAAGCCCCAAAAAGACAGCATTTGTTTGAATGTGTTCAAGGGCACATCGAATATCGCAAAAATTAAGAAGGAACCACAAATTAGGAAGCAAAAAGACCGGCAGTGATTTCAGAAATCGGCGCATTAGGTTTGGGCACAATCTCAAGATGATGGGGGAAAAAACTCACCTTGTGGCCAAGCAGGCATCGGGCAAGGGAGGGAGTAGGGTTCCGGCTCGAAATTATTGGCACGGGGAGCCATCCCCCGGCTCCAGCAAAACCATTTCCACCTCTCCATCGTCGGCAATCAGGGGCTACAATACACCCCCTACGCCACCAAAACGATCTATCTCTGCCTCCCGTCCACCCCCAATGGCCTTGCCTTCTCTCGATCAATCACCAACCCATCCTTGCTGATCGAGGCATCCAAGGCAAGAGAGAGGCGTTACGATTGGACGACGAAGAACAGAGCGTTGACCCTAGAGGCTGACCCTCTTTTCTCAAATTCTTTGAAATCAATATTTTAAAAATCAGACCGATTTAATAATCTCAACCGCTCAAGATCGAGAGGTTAAAACTATTTTTTAAAAATATATAATTAAATTTTAAATCATTTTAGAGATTTCACTTTCTCTTCAATTAATTTAAATTTGCGGGTGACAAGGACCTAATTAGTGAGTCGGTGACATGGTTAATATTATCCATTTGTTCGTTGAGGATAATTAAAGTCCATCAATGATTTTTTTTTTGGGGTTAAGAAAACTCTAATCACTATTTCCTCCACTTTAAGTTTGTGGTGTCATGGTCAGAGCACTAGTTGATCCGTATAAAGATAGAAATATTTCGTTTAGATTTTTCATATTTCTTTTTTTTTAATATTAGGTATTCATGTTCCCTATTCTACAAAAGTCATACACTGACAGGTAAAAAAACAGAAATATCATATTTAATTTTTTTTAATATTAGATATGTATATTCCTTTTCAGTATTATAATTATTTATAGAGAAATAAATTATAAAATTGAGTAGTATATCAACTAGAAGGTATTTCTCTTAGATGACCTTTGTTTCAAACAACAAGTTTATGCCAACTCAGTCAAGTTTGAAAGCTAATGTTCACTTTGTAGAGCATCACGGTTGAGACTCGAATCTTAGATCATTTTGTTATACATTGAAGGACTTAACCATTGCACCAGGGGCAATGTTCCTTTTTTTCTTCATTTTTTTTTTGATAATTCAGGTATTCAAATTAATCCTTGAGGTGACTTGACTCAGACCCACGAAAAATTTTTACCGGTTATCAGGATAAATCAAGAAATGCTCACAGATATCTATTTATATGGCAAGCGATTTTAGGCCCGCTTCTCACTGAAGGTAAAAATCTCTTACAATGCACCGCTGCTGAGACTCGAACCTTAAATGCCTTGGTTATCCGTGGGAGGGCCCTAATATTCTATTTTTTTATAATCTAAGTATCTAGCTCATCAAACTGATCCCACGGAATATTCCCACCGACCACCAAAGTAAATTGGGGAAATACACGTGAATGCCCATCTTGACAACCAACGTTCTCGGGTCTATCACCCATTAAGGAGAAAAATCTCCAATAATATGCCACAGATAAGTTTCATACACTAGATGTCTGGTCTATCATTGGAGGGTTTAGCCCGGCTCGCTCCATGGATGTTTCTCACCGACCACTAGGATAAATCGAGGAAGTGCGCATGGAGACCCATCCTGACAGCCAGGGTTCTTAGTGTTAGTATTGAAAGCATCATATAATAACAGTCAATCTCTAAGATTTTGATGTTTAATAATATACCAAAGTCTAGTCAGTCTGATAAAGGGTTAAGTCAAACAAGACTTGATGTTTGGTAGGGTAAACCCAGGTTTGATTAATTTGACTCAAGGGTTAAGCTAAATAAGACTTACTGTTTGACAGAGTAATTAGCAAAGAACCCAGGACTAGTTAGTTTGACCAAAGAATAAGCCAAACATGACTTGATGTTTGGCAGAGTGACTAAACCCTTATCTGGTCTGTTAAATCAAGAGCTAAGCTAATCAGACTTGATATTTGGTAGAGAGAAGTCTATTCAGGATTAGATGACTAGCAAAGAAGTCTTTGTTGAGGCACCGAAGTCCTGGTCAGTAAAGCTGGGGGCGAAGATTTGGTTCGGGGAATTAGGCATGAAGACCTGGCCAAGGGTTGAGCATCGAAGTCCTAGTTGAGGATCGAACATGAATCCTGGTGAGTAAAGTTGGGTAAAAGTCCTGGTGAGTGAAGTCATGCAAGGTAAGTCCTAGTGAGTGAAGCTAGGTAATGGGAAACCCGAAGGAGTTGACTTTAGGTAATAAAGTCTTGGAGAGTTGACTCACAGCAAAACTTAGTAGGTCAAGTGGACTTACAAAACTAAGACTTAGGATTGTTTGTTTGTCTTGTAGGAACCTGGAGGCAAGATGGGAGAGCAAATGTAACCGGACGTAAAATCGCAGTCTGGGACAGGGGGTTTCGGGTGCCCCATTGATCCCCAGCGCCCGGATGATCTGACCACCCCCATAGAACTCGGGAGTGTGTCACGCCTCGAGGGTAGCTTGTCCGATAACATTGGACAACAGCTCCCCTATATGGCGAACAATATGAATCTTTGATACAAGTCCTACATGGTCATCTCATCATCCTCAGCTAACATGGTTGGAAATTATAACATAAGACGAAAGACAAACACAATACATAAAAGCTACATACCGGTATGACTTACGACACATCAAAAACACCATAAGCCCCTCTGGGGCACATAACAATATAAAACTCAAACACATATCCACAAAATATGATAGAAATGTAAATAAAACATCTGTAAATATAAATACCAAGACGAAGTCGATCCGACGGGGAGTGGAACTAGCGGCAGGTCTCTCTCCTGGCAACTTTGAGTACATCAGCCTATAACAGAAAACAAAGCAAACGATTGTGAATTCAGAGGGACTCCACGGGTATATAACGGATAGATAAACATCGCTGTAAAAAGGTCATATAACAGCAGTACTGAAATAAGCAGATACAGTCTCATAGGAAAAATCAAAATACATGATCGATAAACTACATGCAAGTACATACCCATATCAAACTCACCTAAGGGGTATAAAGGTCACAAATCCCCGAACTTAAATGGTCACCAGATCATAAGCAAATAAAATACCTCCTAGATATGCATGTTATTCAAATGCAGCAATCATAACTCAAACAAATGCATCAAATACAAATAAATACAATCCATACAATCGTGCACATAATGCAATGACATGGTCACCCCTGAAGCCAGTCAGCCTCCGTCACCGATCATGGGTGAGGTCGAGTGGGTAGGGCTATGACAGCTGTACGCATTCTACCATCACTGTTCCTGAGTGACCGAGTGGACAGGATATTAGCGGAGGACACCCTCCTACCCAAAGTTATATGGGGGAGCACTACTCTCATCTCCTCGTATCATGGGAAAGAGGAGGGATCTCTGTCTGCTATCACGCTGCGAGAACCACTACCCGTGAGCGGTCGAGCAGAGCCTTGGCAGGGCAACTGTACACACCCTCCTGATAGTACCACTAACTCATGAGTGACAGTGTGTGCAGATCCTGATATGACTGACCATCCATCTCAACCACAAGGGAGTCAAGGATCGCTAGGTATGCAATAATGCAAAGATGATGAACGACGCTAACACATGCAACTCCCATCAAGCAAACCTTGATATGATATGTATAGATCTGAAACATAATCATGACCTACAAATAACCTACTAGGTATGCAATCATGCCGAGTATTAGTAAATGTCATGTATATGAAGTTGGTGCAATCGACCCAAGTTTGATCGGTATGATAATTAGTTTTGATGTATGTGTCAATATAATTAAGTTAGGTTTTCATATTGGTTTGATGGGTATTTGAGTCATGTAAGACTTGGTGGAACACACATATGGGAGAATTTATCCTGGTGCTCGGGTCCTTGAGTCGATGAAGGATGACACATCTGAGGGACCGTCGGACGAGGAGCAACGGAGTGGAGTCGAGGGAGGTGTTAGGATGTATACTAAAAGTCTTGCCTTTTCTGTATGAACATCTACATTTTGAAAGAGAATCACAACATCACTGTTGCATATTTATATTAGTATGTGCATAACTGTCTAATATTTTGCATTGTAGATAACATGGTGTGTGGTGACACACAGAAGATCATGTTATCAGTTTCTTGCAGAGTATAAGTAGAGACTCACAATCGAGATGGAGTTGGATAAACCATCGGGATGGTTGTAGTGTAATTAGTTGTGGTTTATCTTGACCATAAAATTACACTAGTGCACTTTGTGTGCATTGAGCAGGACCAACATAGAGGTGATTCAATTTATACTGACTTTATAATTGGATCGAACTTCGGTTTATTATAGAGTATATGCTCTGAATCCCGATATAATAACGGACACATGTACTTAATAGTTATTTCTTTGATTTACCAATGGGCGAGATTTATTCTGTTAAATCGATACGCCCGGTAAGTTGAGAAATAATATTATTTACATGGTGTGCCATTGATTATAGACGGAATCCGTGTCCTGGTGAATCGGGATGATGATGCCCCCTTGATGAACTCATAAGATTCATCATGTCAAATCCTGCAGGTAGACTTGGTCCAACATCATGATAAAGATGAGTGGTACTAGTCAAGGAGTTAGAGGTTGATTAATTAAAATTGTCAGTAATTTAAATTAATCAATGGGCATTCGATATCTTAAACATGGAGAGATGTTTGTATTCATAATAGGTGGAGCCCATATGTAAATATGGGGGTTGGTGAGGTAGTTCAATGGAGAACCTTTAGTGGAATGGTTCTTTATTAATGGATCGGGTTTGGATCCATTAGCAGGTGAAGACCGAACTCCTCCTCATGGATCGCATTCCATTTAGAGGAAAATATTTTACAAAATGCACCATAGCTGGGGATTAAACCCTTGATGCCTGAGTGATAACTTAATACCCTTCTGCTGCACCATAACCCCTGGGGCTAATATTCTTCTATTGTATATTAATTAGATTGGGTAACGTCAAACTTGAGGCGACCTACTCGACTTCACAGAAGTTTCTCATCTCCCCACCAGGGTAAAGTGAGCGGTCTAGAAGCCCAACATCCAATGGTTGCGAGTCAATTTGGAGGAAAAATTCCTACAAAATTCGCTGTAGCTAGGGATCGAATCGTGGGTGCTTGGGAGACAAATAAGTGTCCTTCCGCTACACTATAGCCTCAGGGCTACTATTCCAAAATGCCTGAGCCAACTCGTTCTAGGATCAATACAGAGGTGATAAATCATGAAGATTACTAGCTCGAATGTTGTGGATAGCGAATGGGGAGAGCTAATGTTCCTCTTGCTTAAATATCCATTAGGTGGTTTAATTAGTCATCCACCTTTGTCTTATTTCTTTGACTTTAATTAAGCATGAACCTTTATTAAGCACTAACTCGTATTTTTAATTAATTTGGACCATTATTAGAGATCTTAACATCTAAATGTCCCTTCGAATGATAGAAATTTGATTGAGTTTATCCCGATCGGTAGATTTGGCGAGGCATTATTATTTAGGTAGAAAAGAAAAAGAAAAATAAAAATCACATATCGGCCATAATAGGGATGAGTAATGGGGCAGGATATGTGACACAAAAAAATTATATAGCAGTATCGGTCAAGCTGGAGTCCCGAGACCAGATCAAGAGCTTGGTTCCCGAGATTATCTCGGGAGGATTAAAGAAGATCTCCGAAGACAGACCGGGAGGTCGAGCTCCTAATGCTATCTCGGAGGAGTGAGAAAGGTACCCGAACTCAATCCGAGATGTAAGATCCCGAGACTAATTCGGGAGAGTGGAGCCTAAAAAACAACTTAGGGATTAAAAAAATAAAGCTTCAAGTACTCTCTCCTCTTTCCAATTCCAAAATAATTGTTATCGCCATCCTAAATTATGTTTTGATGATTCATCATCCCTATCGTTCACTCATGAAATGTCATTATTATTGTTTTTTACCTATTGCCACTCATCCATGAGATAAGACACGATTCTTATTATTATATTTATTCTTTAAAAACTAGAAGTGAATTATTCTAAGTTGAAAAATCTCACACTACGTGCTCCAAATAATTTTCCTTGATTTGTGCAACGATCTTTGGTTAAAGGTCCTACCAACATGTGTTAATTAGACAAATACCGTGTCATCCAAACTCATAATCCACAAAACCTTGTGGAAGCACATGTAGCATGATCTCCACCATTTTTTATTCAACAAAATATAAGTCGAAAGGAAAAGGCACTTTTCTGATCCTTAGCCATACTACTTGAATCCCTCTCCTAGGAGACTCTCTCTAGCTTAAACATAGTTGCCAATTACTTATTCGAAATATGAGTTGTAACCCTCGTTGTATTCTCGCTTTTCTCCATATTCTTCCTATAAGAAGTGGAACCATGAATCATCCTTTGCTAACCCCCTTCCTCCTTTGTGTGTTAATTAATATCACACTAGGCGGAAACTTGATTGTTATCGCCTTCTCCCGGTCACTTGGAGAAGGCCTCGCCCCATAACACTTCAAGATCGACGGAGATGAAGCTCGATGGGAATCCGCCATGGAGGAGGAGAGAAATCAAGAGGAGAAAGAGGAGGGGAAAATGAAGATGGGTGAGGATGCAAGGCAAGTCAGATGCTTGGCTTTTGGGAGGGGAATAATTTAATTTCGAATTAATCCCTTTCTTTCTTGTGTTTACCTTTTCAATTACTTGTTCTTGGTGTGGCAAATGGAATGTTGTATTTTACTTATCGTGTGTTTAAGCTAAAATGTGATTTCTAATTATAACACTATTTCTTTTGAAGGCTAAAAAGAAATTAAATAATGCTTCTTTTTCAATCTTAGAATTTTTTTTTTCTATCTTCACGAAATAGACTGATAAGTATGAGATCTTGTAATCAAAAGATTTAGGTCAAGTTAGGATACTGTCTAAATTAAATAATCTTTATAATTTATTTTGTTTTATGTTAATTTTGAAATGAATTGATAAGACGAATGCATCACCTCAGTGCATCGTGGAAATGTTTTTTTTTTCGGTGCATATTTTAACAGAAATATGGGTTTTATTTTATTTATTTAAATGGCCGACCGTGAAGAACCATTTATTGGACAAAGGAATACATAGTTCGTCTCACGTGCAAGTCAGATGACAGCTGCACAAGATGTGGGCCCACTGACTCAGTAGACAGCGCACGTGTCGACTTTCTGCCTGCTAACCGATTTGATGAACTCGTCCAACGCACACAGCGATGGCCCCACGCCTTCGGCGCCGTCGGCATTTGGCTCCGCCACGGCGGCCGCAAGGCCCTCCGCGATCTCACTCGCTCTCCGCCTCACCTCCTTCCCCCTCTCCCCATCCTCCATCACCTCCGCCACCGCCTCCGCAACCTTCTCTCCCCCCGAAGCCTCCGTCCCCGCCTCTAGGACCTCCACCACTAGTTTCGCATTGCAGAACTGCTCCCCTCCCATCGGCCGGATCACCACCGGCACCCCGAAGCGGAGGCTCTCCAGCACCGAGTTCCACCCGCCGTGGCTCACAAACGCCCCCACCGCCGCGTGCGCCAGGATCTCTGCCTGCGGGACCCAACCCCTCGCCACCAAACCGCTGCCAGCCGTCGCAGTCGCCTCCGGAGGCGGCGCTTGGTCCGCCGCCGGGGCGGCCCACAGGAACGGCCTACCCTGCTTTTCCAGAGCCGCCAGCAGCTCCACCATCTCCTCCGGCGGCATCCTATTCTGCGATCCGAATGCAACATACACCACCGATTTCGGCGCGCGTTCGTCCAGCCAAGCGAGGCACTCCGCGGCGAGTCCGCCGTAGTCGTCCGTGACTGGTCGCCGAGTGCCGGCAGAGGCGGCGGAGAACAAGGGACCCACCGCGTACACCGGTTGATTCATCGACCTCGCCCACTGTTCGAGGAACGGCTTCTCGATGACCTCGGCGGTGTTCCACAGTGCAGCGCGGGAGCGGCGGCAGAACTCCGCCTGGCACCGCACGAACTGGGAGACCGGGTGATCGGTCGACGTGGCGGAGCGCATATTGGGAGCCAATTGACGGCGGCGTACTGTGACGCCTGGGAGGCCGGGGACAGCTATCTCGTCGTCATCACCGTCGCGTCCGTCGGCGTGCGGAAGATCGATCCATATGGAGTTGTACATGGACATGGCGTAGGGGCCGGAGGTGTAGAAGGTGGCTTGGAAGACGCCGAGCTCCTCGGCGATGGGGACGGTCCAGGCGACGAACATGTCGGCGATAAGGCAGAGCAGGGGAGGGGATGATTCGTCTTCCTCAAGTAGATCCATCAGGAGGGCGCGGAAGGAAGGGGGGAGGGAGGCCTCGGCGGCGTGGTAGATGCGAGAGACAAGGTGAGGAGGGAGGGCGAAGGTGGAGTCAGCGTCGGGAGGGAGGCCATGGTCGGAGGGGCAGAAGGGGAGGACGGCGAAGCGGAGGGAAGGCGGGTGGGGGAGGCGTCGAAAGAGGGGGAGGTTGCCGGAGGTGGTGACGAGGGTGAGGCGGAGGGAGGGATACCGAACGGAGAGGAGACGGGCAAGATCAAGGAAGGGGTTGATGTGGCCGCGCGCCATGAACGGGAACAACACTACGACGCCGGCGCCGGTGAGCCCTCTCATCCTCTGCTCTGCCGTCAGATTGAGAATTCTCAGAGAACCCTAGAGGAAGCCTGAACCCGTTCGCAGCCTAATTAAACCTCTACCTGATCCCGATCTTCCCCGATCGATAAACCCTAAATCCAATTGCATCTTCCCAATTCTTCTCTGGATTTCTTGACCGATCGGTTGGTGTGAAGAGATTCAACCAGAACCAAATACGTAATTTGGTAAGATAATTATTTTTCAGTTGAAATAACTAATAAGGAAGTAGTTGTGAGTTAAGTTGTAACTCGAGCGGCGATTCATGGGAGTCCGATGCATTTAACTCAGTGACACAGCCAAATATCGGTGTTGTTTATATCGGTGAGGACGTCATACTTCGTCATCCTAAACACCACGCAGGAAAAATTCTATCGAGAAAAAGCTGGACCGCATTGCAACATGTTCCACGTAGCCTGAATCCTGATCGTTTCGTGACACCATCTAATACCTAGAGCGGCGTCTGAATTTACAAAAAAGGCCTTTCACTTTTGTTGCGGTGACTAACATCGTTATAGTTCCCATTTTGACCCTTGCTCTCTCCAGATTCTGGGTAGTGTGTTTCTTCCGCTCCCAATCGAGAGGGGAACCTTGCCGAATCGCATTTCAGCGATGATACCGCCGCCGTCTTCGCCGGCGGCCACCCCGGACCTCAACCTCCTCCCATTTCCCAAGATCGAGCCTAAACCAGAGCCTGCGGACGATCTCCATGTTGGCGTAACCGCCCCGTCGCGCCCCCTTGAGCCCTTCCTACCGCCTCCCGGCACCATCTTTAGCCCTAGCCCGAATCCGAGCCTCCTGATCGACCCCGCTTCCGGCTATGGTAGCGCCTCGCTCTTCGCCGAGTATCTCCGCCTCGCTCATCTCTATGCCGCCTCCTCCGCCAACCATAACCCTCTTTCTATCATCCCCGCCCCGCCAGATCCGTCGGCCAGTTCCCCCGCCGTCGTCTCCGCCCGGAAGAAGCGTAAGCCTCGGTCGAGCGAGATGGTTCGCGCCTCCTCTTTGAACGTCCACGACCTACTCCACTTCCGTGACATCGTCCGCCGGACCCGGATCACGTTCGATTCTCTGCGCGCGTTTTTCCTCCAGGAGGAGGAGAAAGGGGAGGCCTTTGAGGCGATCTGGGGCAAGAGGACCCGCCCCGACCTCAAGGCATCGACCATCATGGCCGATCATGATCTCTGGCTCAACCGTGACAGGAGGATCATCGGTTCCATCCCTGGCGTCGGGGTCGGTGAAATCTTCTTCTTCCGCATGGAGCTTTGCGTCCTTGGCTTGCATGGGCAGACCCAGGCAGGGATCGACTACGTTCCAGCTAGTCGAAGTGCCACCGGCGAGCCCATTGCCACAAGCATTATTGTATCAGGCGGCTACGAGGATGACGAGGATAGTGGGTTCATGCTCGTCTACACTGGTCATGGTGGCCGCGGTCCCAACATGTTCAGGCATAGCATGGATCAGAAGCTGGAAGGGGGAAATCTAGCACTGGAACGGAGTATGAATTATGGCATCGAAATTCGTGTGATCCGTGGGATAAGGTCTCGTCACAGCCCTGGAGCAAAGATTTATGTCTACGACGGCCTTTACAAGATTGTCAAATGTTGGATGGATGTAGGCAAGTCAGGGTTTGGCATTTACAAATACAAGCTGTTGAGAATTGAAGGCCAGGAGGAGATGGGTAGTGAGATTCTTAAATTTGTGGAAGAGTTGAAGGTGAATCCGTTGAGTGCAAAGCCAACTGGTTACGTGAGTCTTGATATCTCAACAGGCAAGGAGAACTTCCCTGTTTCATTGTTTAATGACATTGACGATGATCGGGATCCATCACTCTTTGAGTATCTTTGCCGACCAATTTTCCCAGCTGAAGCTTTTCAAGGTAAGGCAAATGCTGATGGAGGAAGTGGGTGTGCATGCGTTTCAAATTGCACAGTAGGCTGTTTCTGTGTGATGAAAAATGGCGGGCAATTTCCATATGATGCAAATGGGTTTCTTGTGAGAGGGAAGCCATTGATACATGAGTGTGGCCCCTCATGCAGTTGTCCACCAAGTTGTCCCAACCGAGTGAGCCAAAAAGGGGTGAAGCATCGGTTGGAAGTGTTTCGTTCAAATGAGACAGGATGGGGAGTGAGATCACTGGATCTTATTCGTGCAGGGTCATTCATTTGTGAGTTCAGTGGCATTGTACTCACTAGCCAACAAACTGAGATTCTTGCCTCCAAAGGTCATTGTTTGGTACACCCTGGCCAGTTTCCAGGAAGATGGATTGAATGGGGCGACATATCTGATGTCCATCCAGAATATGTTCCACCTAACTATCCTATCTTACCGAGCCTAGACTTCTCAATTGATGTTTCAAGATCAAGGAATGTCGCATGTTATCTGAGTCATAGTTGCCGACCGAATGTGTTTGCACAATTTGTACTATTTGATCATAATAATTTCTTGTATCCTCATGTTATGATCTTCGCGATGGAGAACATACCTCCGCTGAGAGAACTGAGCATTGATTATGGGGTGGTAGATGAACCCGTGGAGAAACTAACAATGTAGCCAATTACACTGTCGGAAGTGATAGATTGAAGTCATTATGCTTGTTTTGATATTGTGCAACCAACTGGTGCGGGAGTCCAATGGTTCTATGGTACATTTTCTAAATCTTCTGTATCTGTCTTTCCTGATGTTGTTATAGGATAGTTGCATAAAATTCCTTGCATTTTCTGACTACTTGATAAGTTACACTAGGCTTAAGAAATATACAAAAATTTTAACCTTAAAATTAACTTTTAGCATTGTTTTGTTTTCTGTCTATTGATTGCAGAATTGCTAGTTTATCACAAGTTTGACCAATATGTTCTTCATTTTCAAATTAATGTATTTTCAATACTAACAATAAGCAACTCTTTTCAACTTGTACATGAATGATTTTATGTTCAGGAATACAATTTAATTGTTTCTAAGTAAGACGTTCTTTGTTTTTATTAAATCACTTATATTTGTAAAGGAGATCTGCATACAATGATACAAGACTCTGTTATGTTTTCTCATTTCATTTATCCTCCTATATCTCTTTGCACTCTTTTTGTAATTACTAAATATGACATGCTGGTGCATCTCTTATCTTCAGCTCTTGTGGTTGTTTAATTGGGGAACTTTAAGCATAGCATTTGTTGTTGAGTTAAATGCGCATGCATATTTGATATGCATATTTTTTAAGACCTATTAGTTGGAAGCTTTGCATTGTCTTACCTTCTTTAGTCATAATAGTGATATACCATACTGGAATTATCCTGTGTATCACTAGTGTTTGTTAAACTTTCCTTCTTATGATATCCATTACTTGGAAATTGAATTTGATCTGTGGTCATCAAATTTAGGACTGGGCAATATGGCCACAAGAGTCCCACGTAAATGGTTGCATTGTATCTTGAGCTTAATGGCTGAATGATGTATTTCCATCCTTTTTTTTCTCTCTCTTGTGTTTGGTTGTTCTTGTTGTATCTGTGTTTGGTGAGATTTTCCATCTTAAAAATCTCACTCTATCCGACAGTGTTGACGTAAACCATTGAATCTGGAACCCTGGTCACATTGGTAATTTGCTATTATTCACCAATATTTCATTAAAAAAATGTGATACTAAAGCATGTTCCATGGTGAAAGATTTGATATGATGTTTACAGGCCAAGTGATGGATTCAAGAAACCTCCAAAAGATGTGTTCTCATAGGGAGCTGATGTCTGTTTCTTTATCACTTCCAATCGTGTTTGTTCTGCAACGTCTTGGATAGCAACAAAAAATCTTGAAGCAATTTGTGAAGCTTCTGAAGGTGCACATCACTAATGCTGACAGAATTAAGATGCAGTTTTTGTTCAACTGGAAGACTTCGGCTTGAAACTTTTTCCAGCAACTAAGCATTAGTTGTATTTGAGTGCAATGTATATTTTTTGTACAGCGAATGATACTTTGTTATGGAAAATGTAAGCCCGTATTCAATTTGTATAAGATCATGTGTCGGAAAAGTTATCTAAAACCCAACTGAGGAAATTTGTTGGAGCAAAACTGAAGGCAGTAAAGTCGCATGCAATAAAAAATTTAGCATGGGATAGTCTCCTAGAAAAATTAGAAAGGATAATGTTGTATATGAAATTCAAAAGGGTAATGTAGTTTTGCTCTTTACCATCGCAAGTTGATTTGCTTTGGAGCTGTTTGCCTGAGAGTTTGTTTGATCGTTGTAATTGTACCGCTCAATGAAAAGTTTCCCATGATCTTGTTAATACACCATAGTCTAGCTTTTACACAGAATGTGAATAATTCCTTAATATGTGTATCATTTAGGTGACTCTTATTCCATATTATGTACCAGATAGATGGGAAAGCAAATCCAGGTAGCAGTCTCATGTATTACTTCTGCGGCTCATGTTCAATGCTTGTTCTATCACTTGCAAGAGTGATACAATATTCTTTGTAATTCTCCTTACAGGATTGTTCCTGGAGGTTATTGTATACGGAGAAGCTATGGTTATCCATGTGTTGTTCAGGTGATCCTGACATGCTCTCCTGGACCAGGGGCTGAGGTAACACTGCTTACAAAATTTCCTTCAGAAAGGAAATTACATTCTCAACAATATATATTGACTGATACTTTTATGAGATACATCAGCTCACGAGTTTGTTTTGTTTTCGATATGTTGTTTGTGATCAGTTCAGTCAAGATCTTGCTATCAATTATTTATCCTGGATGTCATTTCATTGCAGTTTGGTATTTGTGCAACATCTTCGGTAAGTCGTTTTATATGTCCAAACTCAGATCTCCAAATGAGCAGTTCTGATTCTTAACGTCTGTTTGTTAAGTAATTTGGATCATAAGTACTTAACTTTGGTTTTCATTTGCCCAATAGGTGTTATTATACTATGTCAAATACGGTAGTGGATTCTATTATTCATTAGTTTAGTTAACTATTGTCACATCATCTTTCACTCGATAACAGGGATCAACATTACAATGATCACTGGAGAGGGTTTCACTTTCACTCAATGTTCCGAAAGGAGCTCTAAGAAAATTAATGTCTTTGCAAGGGAAAGTAAACCAATCCAATGATTTCTAGTTGATATTGTAAAACTAAACGTAGCATGTTTCTTCACTGGCCTCACTAGCTCAGAGTTTATTGCTCTAGCGTCTCAAATAGGTAGCATTCTGGCAGTCCATAAAATTGCATTGTTGGCTACAACTCATGCAATGTTTGCAGATCTCTTCCGTCGCAGACTGGGAAATCTGCTGGTGATGATCATAGTAAAGGCTTTTGAGAAGTTTCATCCGCAATGCATCATAGAAGATTATTCTTTCACGGTTAGCTTCCTCCAAAACTCTGAATTCAGTTCTCTCCTTGCACATTTTGCCAATTTCTGTCCCGGTATCAGATCCTAAACATTCTTGACAGTTCATCAGTGCATCGCGGGGTTTGCCTTCTTCAGCGGAGCATCCTGTAGGGCAGAATTAACAAGGAACAACCATCATCAGGTACTCATTTCAAATCACTCATCTACTCGAAGCAAATGTGTATTGAAATCTAAAGATTACCATGCAATTCCCAGTTGCACTGGCTCTTGGCACCTTTCTTGTGACTGTGAAGAGTCTTAACTATCCATCTAAGTCCCTAAATGACACCAAAATTTTGAATCAGATTGAAATATTTTGGTTTGAACATTTCAACCCGAAACCAACTTCTATATAGTTTGAAACTGAGCTGAATACTAATAAAACTATCGGTTTGATTTCGACCTGTCAGCTTAAATTAAAAAATCAAATCAAAATGCAAGTCAACTAGTGAATATGTATGAATATCAATGAGACCCCTCCACACTAGTATATCTTGGATCGACAATAAACAAGTGTATTGTCATTTAGGTGTGTATATATAATCTAATCCATGGCTTAATAGGTTGCACATGTTTCACATGGAAAGTGAACCAAAATTAATAACTTCACCTACTTTATAAACAGAAATCAAACAATCAATTTAATTTGGAACTTTTGTGGAACTCTGTGAGACCATACCAAAATGTAGAAGTCTCACCTTCATATCTCAGAACCCTCTTGGCTTGCCTCCAACTTGATGGTTGAAACTGGATGCGGTCTCTGTTTTTAGAATGAAAGTGAAAGCACATGGATTTATAGATAGGCAACTGAAGTGGCTCAAAAGGTACTGTGATGGCTGATATATATATTTTAAGTGCAGATGGGGTTTAGTTTAAGAACAAGTTGATGAAGACAGGATGTGGCTCAACCTCCTCCATTTGAAGATCTAATGAAAATAGTGGGATCCTTGGAGGAGACGTGGCGAGGTATCAGCTCGAGGTGTCTTCGGTCTGCGTTGAGATGAATCTAGACCCTATCGTGGACTGTTTGCTTTGCATGGGGAGCAGAAAACTATTTAGGAAATGATGATGTGTTCGAAGGCTGGATTGCATAGTGAATGATGATGTGTGTCATCCATGACAACTGACTGTTGAGGATCCAAAGGTTTTGTGATCCATGTCAATTGTCAACTGTCGAGGATCCAAAGGTATTATTATTATTCTTTATACCCTTTGTGTTTAGTGAAGGATCAGGAGTAGACACGTCTCTGTAATAACTAGTTTTGTTTGATATCAGTTGATTTCTAATGGAAGATTTGAGGAGAGCTGACCGGAGATGTGTTCCATCTCTGTTCAGATAAGAATTCTACCTTTCTGAGTTAGTATAATTGTGAAGAAGTTGAGCTGAGCTTAATAGTATCTCGATTTGCTTGCTGTATTGCACTTATTTTATTTTATATACAAAAAAGTCCATTGAGCTTTTAATTAGTTTTTATATATGGTTATTCTGCTCCTGAAATTATGGTATAGCAGCAGGACGATTAGTCGTCATCTCATACATTCGTGGTTTACTTCCCAATTACAACGTATTTTATAAATATTTTTTTAAAAATAGAACGTAAATCTAAACTTTTGAATCGTCTACCATAAATATTTATCGACTTATCTTAACGGTTAATAAAAAAATTCCTATAAAACTTAATTGGTGGTTCTAGATTTATCTCTTACATATTCATTAAGCATATTTAGATAATTTAATACTCAAAGTGGAATACGTGTATAATATTAATATAAAATTAATTGATGGTTCTAAATTTATCATTAAATATTCATTTAGCATATTTAGATAATTTAATACTCAAGGTAGTGGAATACATATATGTGTATAATATTAATATAAAATTAAAGAAATACAAGAATAATTGAGTTATTTTTAGCTTAGATTTTAACTGGGTCTAAATTTAAAAGTTCCAAGGAGTATTTGAACAGATTTCAATATGATCCAAATGAGTTTTCTATTTATGGACCCAGACCTACAGAGACCAAATCAAGCGTTAAAATTTTAGTAAGCAATACGTTTGATTTGATTTGGACCCATTAAATTGAACCCAATCTGATCCTGACCTAGCTCATTTGTAATCCGATCGGCCAACATATCGTTTCATAAAGATAGGTCATTTCCACGGGAGGTCGGATAGTCCGGCGTGGCGGGGTATGAAACTAGACGGATTGCCATTGACTCGAGTTCCACCCGGGTCGGATATCCCGATTGGATAGCTGGCCGGATATGGTTTAAACTAGCCCCATCGGGGGTACCGAGTGTGCAACCTAACCTCAGCCGATCGATATACTCCTTACATTATAATTTTGTCTTTCAGAGGACAAGTCGGTCGGGCTATGTCTGAGTACTCCACGACTCGGTGCGCCACATATGTTCCGATCGGCATGTCATTAGTTTCATAGCTTAGTTTTCCTTGAGGTAGCCGATCAGCGCACTTTTTCAGTGCGCACCGGCTCGGAAGTTGTCATTATCCGTAGCAGTACCTACCCTCTGACACCACACTAGGGATGAAAACAGGCTAGGCCAAGCCTGTATAATAGCAAACTGGCCTGAGCTTGGCTTATGGCCTGTTATAGGCTTTGTTCTAGGCTTGAGCCTGTCCTGGCCTGTGGCCTGTTTACAAAGCCTGTAATTTAATTCGATTTTCCAAAATACTTCTAATATATAAAATATAACAATTCAATTCGAATATTCGATTATCCAAAATACTAATTTAACAAATTAGCTAAAGATACCATAAATATATATGTTCGGCAAGAGTTTAAGGAAAATAGATTTATGGTTTGTTGGCTAGCAGGGTGTAGATAAGTGTTTCTCGACGGGGAGTCCAAGGATCAAAACTCTACTTTTACACTCTATTTTGACATTTGACAATTTATATTATGTAATTTTAACAGACCCAGGCCGGCCTGTCAGGCTTTATAGACTTTATATTGAGCCTGGGCCTGGCCTGATAAGAAAAACAGGCTTTCAAAAGGGCCTGATTATTATTTTATTTTTAAACAGGTCAGGCCAGGCCACAGGCCCTTGACAGGCCGCCTGGCCTATTTCCATTCCTACACCACACAGATAAAGGTAGTATCAAAATCGGTGCAGGCCGACTCGGGCCAGAAACCACTCGTATCTGAATCACAGATATCTCGCTGACACAGTACATTCCTGACAAGCTCTGGCAACCCGTACCACAGCGCCCTCTGCGTATGTCAGGATGAGGTGGCAAGCTGACATGGTCCCTGATTCTGTCCCTACATAAGACAAAATGGAGCAGAAAGGGCATAGGAGTTGTCGGCTCCCCCAGCTATATAAGGCCTTATTCCTTCACCCGTAAGTATGCGTAATATATTTTTGGCTACAGTTGTTTTCTTCCCCAGTTCCATTTTCTCCACCGGATTCTGACTTGATTGTCGGAGGGCCTTGGCGGGAAACTCTCCTGGTAGATTGCTGACGATCATCTTTTTCGCAGAAGAGACGTTCCTTGGCTGAAATAGTTCTCAACATCACCCATCCTTCTCCATCGACAAGCTAGCCTCATCATCAAGTTGGGAGTCCACCTCGCTCTTCGACAGGAACATATTTGGCCTAGAAGGAGGACATTTCGCTTGATCGGGAGCAGAAGATGGAAGAACACAACCGAGTGACGGTTACAATCACGTTGGAGGAGTACGAGTTCTTAATGGCTGCTTGAGCGCAAAAGGCCCCCGAGTTGCCCCTGCATGCGAGTAGCCCCGCGACCCGGTTCCCCGAGCCCTCGGTTATGGGCAACTCGGTGAGTCGAGGAAATGTTGTCAGGTCAGAAGGTGTCTTAATCCCCTTTCCCCCTGCTGTCTACCAAGCCAGAGGATCAAAACTCTACTTTTACACTCTATTTTGACATTTGACAATTTATATAATGTAATTTTAACAGGCCCAGGCCGGCCTGTCAGGCTTTATAGGCTTTATATTGAGCATGGACCTGACCTGATAAGAAAAACATGTTTTCAAAAGGGCCTGATTATTATTATTTTTTTAAACAGGTCAGGCCAGGCCAGGCCAAATACAGGCCAGGCCACAGGCCCCTGATAGGCCGCCTGGCCTATTTCCATCCCTACACTACACAGATAAAGGTAGTATCAAAATCGGCGCAGGCCGACTCGGGCCTGAAACCACTCATATCTGAATCACGGATATCTCGCTGACACAGTACATTCCTGACAAGCTCTGGCAACCCGTACCACAGCGCCCTCTACGTCTGTCAGGATGAGGTTGTTGGTGCCCCGGTTAGTTTTGATGTGATCAACCAAGTTAGGTTAGGTCTTGTTGGTTTTAAATCCCTCTGCTAAGTGTGCAGGAACTTAGGAACGGAGGAAGTCGAGCGTAAGACGCAGCGGACGAGAAGGATTACGCGGGGAAGTGAGCTGACGGTCTCGGTGCAATCCGAGGGACGCGAAAGTTACGGAAGAGTACGCCGGTGGACCAAGAAGGACGTGCGCGACGTCCGAGGGACGAGAAACCTGGCGGAAGCACGTTCGAGGGGCGAAAGGCCAGAGTCGGGTTCGGGTGAACCTAACTCCGGTTGGCCGGAAATCACCCAATCAACGATTTGACGAAAAGTCAACTAAGTTGACTTTTATCAAGTCAACTAAGTTGACTTTTATCAAGTCAACACTTGACTTGCAATTAAAATAAAGCTTTAATTATACTAAAACTTTAATTAAAGATTCAACTTAATTATTGTTTTTAAGTAAACGTTCTTTAAATTAAAATTATTTTATTAAAGCTTCCTACATGAACGTGCTGTTGATTAAAGCTGTTTTATTGAAGCTTCTTACCGCTACAAGTGAAGGCGAGGAATTCGGATGGTCAAAGATCGGATGGTCAAAGATTTTTGATAAAGCTTCTTCTTCTTACCGCTACAAGTGGAGGTGAGGAATTCGGATGGTCAAAGATCGAATGGTCAAAGATTTTTGATAAAGCTTCTTGTACGCAGTTTGTACGCACGCCGAACCTTTAAATCAAAGGTTGAGATAAAATTTCATCTACGATCAAGATGAATCTCAATCTTGTATCAACGGTCAAGATCGTATCACTCAACCTATAAATAGGCTTAGAGATTTAGATTTCAAGAATTCAATTCATTTTCTTGTAATTCTCTCTAAAGTCTAGCGATCTTCAGTTGTAAGGCTTCTCCGCCACAAGGAGATTTTTTTTGAGCTTTAACCGTCTTGGAAGCAACGACCAAGTTGCAACCAAGTTTTTTTTAATAGACGAGTTTCCACCACTTTTATTTTATTAGTCGTCTATTCACCCCCCTCTAGCCGAACCAACCCGATCCAACAAGTGGTATCAGAGCGAGGCCGCCGCAGAAGGACTAACCGCCAACTGCAGCAAATTTTAAGATGGTTGGACCAACGATATACCCACCTAAGTTTGAGGGGGAGTTTGCGGCATGGAAACGGAAGATGCAGGTATTTTTTACTACGGATTATGAATTATTAATTATTATGAAAAATGACTATGCAGCTCCCAAAGACAATGAAGGAAAGATCAAGGATCCTGATTCTTGGAACAAGAAGGAACAAGTTGATGCTGTAGCAAACGGAAAGGCAGAATTTCATCTGCTGACCGTCCTCCCAGAGCAAGATGTGAACTGGATCGATAAGTACGAATCGGCGAAGGAACTTTGGGAAAAGTTCTTGGAACTGCACGAAGGAACCTCGGAAGCAAAACTTGCGCGACGAGATGTTCTTCGAAGCCGACTGACCAATCTACGGATGGAAGACGGAGAATCTGTTGCGAGATTACATGCAAAGGTAAAAGAACTAATCACAAGCCTCGAAAATCTCGGAGAAAAGGTAACTAATCGCGATGCTCAAAGGTACGCTCTAAACGCGTTTCCGAGAACCCCGGAATGGACCTTGGTAATCGATGCGTATTATATTTCAAAAAATGTAGAAATAAGTACTTTAGAACAGTTATTTTCTACTTTGGAACTTTACGAATCTCACTTTGTAGAAAAGAACAGGAAAGCTGACAACATTGCGCTAAACACAAGGAAGATCCAACTCGACGAAGAATCTTCAGCGGATGATGAAGAAACAGCACTAGCGGTAAGAAAATTATGTAAATTCATTAATACTAACCGCTCAAAAAGGGTGCAGAGAAAGAAAAAACGAATGGTCCGATGCTACAACTGCAATGAGGAGGGGCACCTGAAAGATCAGTGCCCTAAACTCAAGAACCAGCCAAAGAAGAAAAAGGCACTAAAAGTCACTTGGGACGAGACCTCGTCAGATGAATCGGAAGCCGGAGAGTTCGTCGGACTTGCACTGATGGCAAGCAACCAGGACGAAGATGAAGAAAGCACCTCGGGAGAAAGCAGCAATGAAGAGAAAGATCCTAACTTCGAAACCGACCCGGTAAGTGAGGTATGTCTACTTCCACCTGCTCGAATCTACTCGGTAATAAAATCCATTCTTAAGTCGATGAATAAATTGGAGATAGAAAACTCTGAGTTAAAAGAAAGATTTGGCACTGTATGCTCATCAGTTCTATTCGACCAACTAAAAACAGAAAATGAAAATTTAAAGAATCTAGTGGAGAAATTAGAAAATGATATTGCATGTTTAAGAATTAAAAAGAATTTTTATCCTGAAAATTTGAATTGGTATGTTAAAAATCATAAGGGCCAAATTAGGAAAATTCCTAGAAATTATATTCCTCCAAAGTTTTTGATTAACCCCGTAGATGAAAATTTATTTTGGATTCCAAAATTTATTTTAAACTGATAAGTTTTTTTGTGCAGAATTCTTTTACAAAAGTTATATTAATATTTTTCAAATATTTTCGATCAAAATTTGAAATTAAAATTTTAAAAAATAGATAAATCATTTATTTTTATTGATCTAATTTTTCATGATTCAGATATAGTGGAAAAACTCATTATAATTTAAAAAAAAATTCTTCAAAAACTCGTATATGTTATTTTCAGACTTGATAAACAAATTTAATGCTAAATTTTTTTGTCTAAACTCATATCTTCATCTTCGACTTTGACAAAAATATTCAGAGTTTTTTTATAAATGTTCGATTTTTTATGAATCGTTTATTGAAATCTATTTTTTCGATATAAAAAAATTGAAATTAACTTCGGAAAAAATATGCCATTTTAAATTTGAAACATTTGTGGTAATGCGATTCTTTTTACTTAGAATATTTGTTATCACACTTAAAATTTTTCTTCTTCACTAATTATATTTCCCCATTTTTTTTGATGTGATCAAAGGGGGAGGAATAATATTAAGTTAAGGGGGAGAGTAGTTTATGTTCAGGAGAGGTTATGTACATGATTGCAAAAATTTTTTATGCTTAATTCTGTTACAATATTATTTTTGTTTGTTGTTTATCCCTAACTAAACTTGGGTTGATACACATCAAAAAGGGGGAGATTGTTGGTGCCCCGGTTAATTTTGATGTGATCAACTAAGTTAGGTTAGGTCCTGTTGGTTTTAAATCTCTCTGCTAAGTGTGCAGGAACTTAGGAACGGAGGAAGTCGAGCGTAAGACGCAGTGGACGAGAAGGATTGCGCGGGGAAGTGAGCCGACGGGCTCGGTGCAATCCGAGAGACGCGGAAGTTGCGGAAGAGTACGCCGGTGGACCAAGAAGGACGTGCGCGACGTCCGAGGGACGAGAAACCTGGCGGAAGCACGTTCGAGGGGCGAAAGGCCAGAGTCGGGTTCGGATGAACCTAACTCCGGTTGGCCGGAAATCACCCAATCGACGGTTTGACGAAAAGTTAACTAAGTTGACTTTTATCAAGTCAACACTTGACTTGCAATTAAAATAAAGCTTTAATTATACTAAAACTTTAATTAAAGATTCAACTTAATTATTGTTTTTAAGTAAACCTTCTTTAAATTAAAATTGTTTTATTAAAGCTTCCTACATGAACGTGCTATTGATTAAAGCTGTTTTATTGAAGCTTCTTACCGCTACAAGTGGAGGCGAGGAATTCGGATGGCCAAAGATCGGATGGTCAAAGATTTTTGATAAAGCTTCTTCTTCTTACCGCTACAAGTGGAGGCGAGGAATTCGGATGGTCAAAGATCGAATGGTCAAAGATTTTTGATAAAGCTTCTTGTACGCAGTTTGTACGCACGCCGAACCTTTAAATCAAAGGTTGAGATAAAATTTCATCTACGATCAAGATGAAACTCAATCTTGTATCAACGGTCAAGATCGTATCACTCAATCTATAAATAGGCTTAGAGATTTAGATTTCAAGAATTCAATTCATTTTCTTGTAATTCTCTCTAAAGTCTAGCGATCTTCAGTTGTAAGGCTTCTCCGCCACAAGGAGATTTTTTTTGAGCTTTAACCGTCTTGGAAGCAACGACCAAGTTGCAACCAAGTTTTTTTATAATAGACGAGTTTCCACCACTTTTATTTTATTAGCCGTCTATTCACCCCCTCTAGCTGGACCAACCCGATCCAACAAAGGTGGCAAGCTGACATGGTCCTTGATTCTGCGCAGGCCGACTCGGGCCTGAAACCACTCATATCTGAATCACGGATATCTCGCTGACACAGTACATTCCTGACAAGCTCTGGCAACCCGTACCACAGCGCCCTCTACGTATGTCAGGATGAGGTGGCAAGCTGACATGGTCCCTGATTCTGTCCCTACATAAGACAAAATGGAGCAGAAAGGGTATAGGAGTTGTCGGCTCCCCCGGCTATATAACGCCTTATTCCTTCACCCGCAAATATGTGTAATATATTTTTGGCTACAGTTGTTTTCTTCCCCAGTTCCATTTTCTCCACCGGATTCTGACTTGATTGTCAGAGGGCCTTGGCGGGAAGCTCTCCTAATAGGTTGCTGACGGTCATCTTTTTCGTAGAAGAGACGCTCCTTGGCTGAAATAGTTCTCAACATCACCCATCCTTCTCCATCGACAAGCTAGCCTCATCATCAAGTTGGGAGTCCACCTCGCTCTTCGACAGGAACATATTTGGCCTAGAAGGAGGACATTTCGCTTGATCGGGAACAGAAGATGGAAGAACCCAACTGAGTGACGGTTACAATCACGCTGGAGGAGTACGAGTTCTTAATGGCTGCTTGAGCGCAAAAGGCCCCCGAGTTGCCCCTGCATGCGAGTAGCCCCGCGACCCAGTTCCCCGAGCCCTCGGTTATGGGCAACTCGGTGAGTCGAGGAAATGTTGTCAGGTCAGAAGGTGTCTTAATCCCCTTTCCCCCTGCTGTCTACCAAGCCATAGGAGACGAGACTCACTCCAATCCCATCGAGGCGTCCGCGTCCAGTCAGACGCACTGACAACGTCTAGATAAGGGGAAAGACCTGGCCGACCCCACACCGATTCCCCCCACGCATTGCCCATTTTTCTCATAGATCCTCAAGGACCTGGTTCCCAAGCATCTCCGATTCTTCACCATCCCAGAGTACTCGGGAGCCAATGATCCGGATGAACACCTCATGAAGTTTGAGAGTACCGCCTTGCTTCATTAATATCCCGAGGGCGTCAAATGTCGTGCGTTCTTAATGACCCTATCTGGGTCGGCTCAGCGATGGTTCGATTGGCTCCTGAGTAGGTCTGTGTCAAGTTTCGAGGAGCTCAAGAGGTTGTTCATGCAACACTTTGCAAGCAATCGGAGGCATCATAAGACCAACCTCAACCTGTTCGCGTTGAAATAATGTCCAAAGGAATCGCTTCGAGCCTACATCAAGAGGTTTAATAGGGTGGCTATGGGCATACCGACCGCTACCCCTGAGGTTCTCATCAGCACTTTCTCCCAGGGATTACAGGAAGGAGATTTCATCCGTTCGCTGATTAGGAAACCCCCAAAGGACTTTGATAGCCTATTGGGGAAAGTTGTTAAATACATCAATGTAGAAGAAGCCCAAGCCGCTCGGAAAAAAGAAATCGGTGGCACCCTAGCACCTAGTCCCCCACAAAACAACCGTTCGCCTGGTGAACCCATTCGCAGCCCTAGAGGGGCAATTGACCTAGTGGGGATAGAGCGAAGGAACGTGCAACAAGTAGCGCAGGGATATCTATCGACCCAGTGGAAGCCTTATTGCTCTTTCCACCAAAGTAACACACATACCATCGAAGAATGCTGACAAACTGGGAGAGGTTGGACCCCCATCACTCGGGGACGGTGGCGTCAGGTCTCTCCGAGAAGCGACCTAGGTGGGGGGTCCCATGGCTGTCCCAGCAACAGGATAACCTTGACGAAACACACCTGCCGCTCGAAACTTATTTCCTCTGGAGGGGCAGACTAAGCCCGAAGAAGTGGATGAAGACCAGGCTAATCAGTAGAATGCCGTCTGAGGAGAGGTCCATGTGATCTCAGGTGGGCCAACCGGAGGAGACTCTAACCGAGCTCGAAAAGCGTAGGTGCGCCGACTGGAAATTCACCAGGTGGGGACGAGCGCTGCCCAGGCACAAGGCCCTCAGATTTGTTTTGGGTCGCAGGATCTGCAAGGATTGGAGGTCCCCCACAACGATGCCTTGGTTATCACTGCCGTGATCGCCAATCATCAGATCCACCGCACCATCGTGGACTAGGCAGCTCGGTAAACATACTGTACAAGAGAGCCTTCGACCAATTGCAGATTGAACCGTCCCAGTTGGAATTAGAAGCTACTCCCTTGTTCGGATTTATGGGGAACCAGGTGCAGTCGATCGAATAGATACGTCTGGTCGTGTCCCTCAGTGGAGACCCCCTGAAAAGAACTAGGTGGTCCACATTCCTAATAGTAGATGCCCCTCTGCCTATAATGTCATCTTGGGACGACCTACCCTTAATGAATTTCGAACAGTAGTCTCCACTTTCTACCTCATAACAAGTGGCGTGTCAGCATCGACATCCGCGATCTCAATCGAGCCTGCCTGAAGGACTGTTATCCCTTGTCGACGATCAATCAAATGGTCAACTCGACAGCTGGTAGCGAACTCATCTCCAGGTTGGACGCGTATCAAGGCTACCATCAAGTACCTCTGGCCGTTGAGGATCAGGAGAAGGTCAATTTCATCACAGCGGATTGTTGGGGCAATCGACCCTGATATGATCTGGAGGATCATGGTGTTTTGATGTGTGCAGTTAATATGGTTAAGTTAGGTTTTGTTGTTGGACTAATATGTGTACATGAGTGTGCAGGTGTATAGGTACACATTGACTTGGTTGATGTCTTCAGGTGAAGGATGGCATGGAAGCAAGCTGGAGGTTTGCGTGCACATCCGAGGGACCGTTGAATAGCAGGGATGATGAGCCGAGGGACACGGACTTCGAGGCGTACGTGAAGGGTGGCATGGAGGCAAGCTGGAGGCTTGCGTGCGCATCTGAGGGACGAGGGCCAAAGATGAAGAGGGCGTGAAGGCAACAGTCAAGGCTGCTGGTGAAGAGTCAACCGGGTTGTGAGGGTCTGAGTATGAGTGTTTGTACTCAGGGGCTAAGCCGGGAGGGTTTGAGTGCGGAGAGACTTATACTCGGGAGTGAAACCCTAGGCTTAGGTATGTACCAGTCGATTGGCCCATGGGCAGTCGATTGGTGTCAACTGGAACAGGCTGACAGATTCGAACGTTGTACTGTAACGGTCGAATCTGAGTGAGACCAGGTGACTGCCATTTTAGCAGTCGACTGGTAGCGGCTGTTTCAGACTCGAGCCCTATTTAAAGGGGCTCGTCTCCTACTATCTTGCTTGACGAATCTTGTCATGGTTAAAGGCAATATAGTAGTCTTTGTGCTCAAAGGTTTGCTTAAGTTTGTGGTGAGATTTCTCCACTCACAAGAAGCAACAGAGTTAGCCGGAGGTTATCTGGGGAGTGATCCACCGACGGATTCTTGGATTAGTCACCCGTCCGGGGTGGATACCAAGTAAATCTTCCGTGTTAGCATTGGTTAGTGTTTTTCATATTATTTTATTGTATATTCCACTGTGCAACTAATCGTGTAGGAAGAAAGGGGTTCGAAAAATTGCTATTCACCCCCCTCCTCTAGCAATGTCTTCGATCTATCAATTGGTATCAGAGCGAAGGACCACTCTTGATCGGACTAACCGCCGAGGGAGCACACGCTAGAGGAATAAAGACAATGAAAGATAAGTTGGTTCAAGACATCAATACACCACCATCCTACAATCATAAAGAATTCGGCCATTGAAAGGCAAGGATGGAAAATTGGCTAGGGATGGATTGGGAGTGTAGAATGACCATTGAAGACCCCTTTGAAATTCGAGAGACAAGCATGGGAAGAGGCTTCGTCCTAGATATTGGACAGATGAACAACAAGAGCAATCTAGGGCAAACGAAAAGATAATCAATATTTTAATTGATATTTTGCCTAAAAATGTGTTGAATTGTGTAGGAGAATATAAAAGTGCATATGAGTTATGGAGCAAACTAGAAGAATTTCACAAGAACCCTACACAAGCTCAACTAGTAGAAGAACCCGAAGAAATAAGCTCAAGGGTCCAAGAAGACCAAAATGAAGGAGAAGTGTCAAGCTCATCAAGTGAGGAGCCATTCACCTCATCAAGAGAGGAAGAGGAAGTATCAACATCGAGAGTTGAGGGGGAAGAGAGACCCTCAACTATACAAGAGCAAGAGAAAACTCCCATCTCCGCCAAAGTTAAATCAAAAGAGCATATTATATGCTTTGGTTGCAACAAAAAGGGGCACTACAAGGATAAGTGCCCACTAGGTAAAAATGAGGTAATTCCTAAGCCCAAATCTATTCATTTAAATTCTAATATGGGTTGTAGGAATGAGGAAGCTCAAAAGGAGAAAAGAAGGAAAATTAGGTGTTTCACATGCGGGGAGCTAGGGCACTACCATACAAAGTGTCCAAGGAGTAAAGAGCTCAAGAAGATGGAGCATCTAAGTAAATGGGAGAAAGAGGAAAAGAAAAAGAGGAGCTCACATCAAGGGGGAGCTACAAGGGTAAGGGAGGTAATCCCTAATTTTACTTATGTTCAAAACTCTTCCATGAATGCTAGAAATGTAAATGATTATTTGCCTAGATGTAATTTTGATTTTAAATATCATGATAGGAATAAAAACAATGGAGCATGCCAAAATATTCAAAATTCTGTGTTTCATGATAAACCTAGGAATTCTAGGACCAAGGACCAAGGCATAAAACATAAGAAAAGGGGGAATATGTCTAGAAAAGTAGGTAGATCTAGAAATGATCAAGTTAGGTCAAATGATCCTAAGACTAGAAATTTGGAAAAGGAAAATCAAGTTTTGAAAGCAAAACTTGATAAACTGGAGAAAAATCTAGATATACTCATTAGGGGGTCAAAGGGGTCAAGGATAATGCAAAAAGATCAACCTCTTAGGAATGGTAGGCCGGGTTTAAGACATCATTCTAGAAGGGCAAATGTTGATAAAATATCATATTCGAGGATGCCCTATGACTATGGTAAGGAAAAGGTCAAACATGGCAAAGAAAAGTCATTTAAAGGAAAAGAGAAGGAGTTGACCAAGCAAAAGGTCTATAGGGTTAAAAGAGTGAGAGTAGAAGGTCAAGAAGTACTGGAGGAGCACCGGTGTGGTCTTGCACTTATAGATGAGATACCTAGGAATGTAACTAGGGCTAGGAGCTCAAGGGAGAGCTCTAGAAGCCAAAACAGGATCCATGGTCAATGGATCTCAGGTGGTCTCCTTCTAGGAAACTAGATGGGCTATAGGGTGTGCCAAGAGGTTTAAAAGGCTAAGGTTAGCCTTAATCCTAGAGAATTGACACACTAAAGGAAGAAATTGAATTATAATTGAGAGAAATTGATTTTAATGCTTAAATATCATGTAACTTGATGTTATTAGTGAATTATGAATGAGTATGGGAAGAAGGATCAAGGTGAGGTCAAAATTAAAACTTCTGGATTAGTTTCATTGTTACAATTTAGAGAAACTTGAAGTTTGTACCAATCTTGGGATTTGGGATAGTTTTGATTGAAATTCTATTTTTTCCAGGAAGACATAGGACCCACAAATCTCTTCACAAAATTTTAGACTTTTTGGATATTTGTGGAATTAGTTATGCTTTTCTGAAAATCGACTAAAAAACTGGAATTTCAGGTATCAGTCGACTGGGTCCGAGCCAGTCGACTGGTCCATAACACAGAACCTTCTGTGAGTTTTACCAGTCGACTGCCCTGGGGGTAGTCGACTGGTCTCAAACGTAATAACATTCTGTTAACTCTCTCAGTCGACTGGCCTCCTGCCAGTCGACTGGGTTGCGATTTCTATAAAAGAAAAGGGGCGCGGGGGACAGCCAAAACCTAGGGTTTTGACGTGTCACCCCGGCGATTCCCCTTCCCCCGAGACCCCCTTTTCGTCCTAAGCCTTCCCTAAGCTTCAAGACTCCTCCCTAAGCCCTCTCTAACCCCGATCTACTATCTAGGGCTTGTAAACACTTCTCTCCCAAGTCTAGAGGCTCAAAATCATCATCATGAAGAGAATGAAAAGGTATCATTGTTTAAGGTTCATTTTGCCATCTAAACCATGTGTTTGGAACTAATGCGATGTTTTGTGCATGTTTTTCTTTGATATTTTTCCTTTTGGGGGTGTCTTGGTGTGCATGGATGTGTGTGGTTCTTAGGATGACTTCTAAGAAACCTAGGGGTGAGGGATCATCCCAACAAGGTCAGGGAGGCTCCAGGTTCAGGTCCATCGAGTGTAAGAAAAGATTTGAAGAAAATGAGTTTGTAGTAATAAACTGTCGGTACCTGAACAAGGCCTTCTTCCAAGAGAAGTCGCCTCAATTGGCTAAGATGATTAGCCATTTTGGGCTGGACCAGCTGTTCTACTGCTAGCATGATATAGATGTTGATCTATGCACAGAGTTTTACGCCAATTTAACTTACATTGACTCAGATAATAACCTGTATGAGTCTAGAGTGGTCGGGGTTACTATTCCTTTTTCAGTCATGGGTTTAGTTGGGTTCTTACAGTGTAGAGCATCGGATAATGCATCTACTTATTTCCCCACTGTTGTTGAGCCACTTGAGTTTCCTGGTGTCACCGTTGACCAAATACACATGCATTATTTTAGGAGGCACAGGAATGAGTCAGAGCGTATTTTTGACGCTAAACCTATGAGACCTTTTAGCCATGTATTGTACAAGATTGTCATAGAGTGCATTTTGCCCATCGTCACCAAGGGGAGGGCCAGGATCAGACTCCCACACTCGGTGATGATGTACGCATTAGAGAGGAGGTTAGACATAGATGTCTCCCTGCAAGTGTTTAGTGCTATTTGTCATTCTTCCCATAGTGTTAATGGGAAGATATACATGCCCTTCTGCCACATCTTGACCGAGTTTTTCCATCTACGGTTTGGTATCCGTGTGGGTAGTGGTCATGTTAGACACCTGTCCAAGGATTATGACCAGATCGGTACACGTCGGTTATCCTTGGCAGACATCGAGTGTCGGCAGGGGGAGTTTGTGTGGAGACAGCGTCTAGAGGCCTCCAGCTCAGATGAGGAGCCCGCTGGGATAGTTACATGTGCGGAGTTTACTCAGCTCCGATCAGATGTTCACAGGCTTCAGGAGGACGTTCATGACATCCGTGAGGATATCCACAGAGTTCAGCAGACGGAGCAGAGGATTGAGGCGGCAGTTCATGGGTTTACCAGCCGTCAAGATGACATGTACGAGATGCTACGATAGTTGCATCTCGCTTATCAGGCTCCTCCTCCTCCTCCTCCAGGCGGCGACGACCACATGTTCTGACGAGATGATACATTTTTTGGAGCAGTCAGTGTTGAGAGCATTATTATTTGATGTATTTTTATACCTCTCAAACACTTCTCATTCTGATGTTGTACTATTTGGATGACTTTAGGGCTTTAGCCCTTGCTACTTTTTCATATTTTTATTTCATGACAGTTTTTATATTTTTCTTATCTTGATGTATGGTACAATTTATGTTTATGCTATGTCATGTCATGATTTGGATAACTTGCTTTATTCTTAATTTGAGTTTTGGTTGAAACTAGTAAATGTTATCTATGTTTTCATGATGTGTTTTGAAATTTCATATTAATTAGTTTGCCTAAATTCATTGAGCGTATCAAATTAAAAAGATTTCTATAGATAAATGCATTTAAAAAAAAAGGGATTTCTATATGAAAAAGGATTTCCATCTAGAGTTAAGAGAGAAAAAGGGGGAGCTTTTGTCAAAATGGAAATATCTATATGAAAAGGGGAAGTTTGGGAATCATTCTATATGTCAAATGGAGGTGAATAAAATTGGCAAATATAGAAAATCATAATTGAATTTCAAAGTTGATACAAAATTGACACTATTTGAGGGTTTTTGGGTTTGTATCAAAAGTCAAGCACGACTGATGTTTTTCATGAACCAATATTTTTCTAGGGTAGGGAATCCCTTAACAAGCGTGCTTGCAAAATTTCACATTTTTCCGGATTTTTTGGAATTTTTTACGTGTTTCTGAATTTCGGCTGCAAATTCTGAAACTAGCGTATCAGTCGACTGGTAGGATCGTAGTCGACTGGGAGTGTGGACAGAATGTGATTTTGTGATTTCTGAGGGGTTTTTCAGAAATCTGGTTGGTTCTATTTGGCACCAGGGGTAGGGTTGCTTGGGGGCGATCTTTTTTGATGGTGTCAAAGGGGGAGAACTTGAGTATTAAGTTAGGTTTGGGTCGAAACTTAACTTGGTTTGGGTTGTGAAACTTTAGAGTTAAGTTGGGAAAACTTAACTTGGTATTGGCAATAAAATTGAGAGAAAACATAGGTTAAGGAGGAGGTTGCCTTTTGTGTGTTATGCTTTGGTTTTTGATTGCTTTTGCTATTATTATTATTGCTATATGTTTACCTAACTTAACATATTGTCACACATCAAAAGGGGGGAGATTGTTGGGGCAATCGACCCTGATATGATCTGGAGGATCATGGTGTTTTGATGTGTGCACTCAATATGGTTAAGTTAGGTTTGTTGGGAACGAGATGGCTATAGAGGGGGGGGTGAATATAGACAGACACAATTTCTAGGCTCTTTTCGAATCTTCTCTGCACTTAAGTTAGTAGCAGCGGAAACAAAACAAATGCAGAGAAGCAAACTTAACAAAACTGCAGAAACAGAGAATACAAACCAAGGATCGCTAACAAGGATCGTTTACAAGGTTCGGGGATAACTTGCCCCTACTCCTTGGCGTGCCCGTGAGGTGGGCGATCCCTTGATCGCCGACAGATCAAGCCCCGGTGAACACCGGATATCAAGCGCCTCCTTCTCGGTGGAGTAACCTCTCCACAAGCTATCTCAGTAGATGGATACAATCTTAAGCTCACGAGACACTCGAGAAGACAAGCTCACAAAGATGTACAAGAAAGCTCAAGCACAAAGCAACAGAGCACAAACACAGCCCAGCCAAACTTCTCCCCGTTTTCTGTCTTGTTCGCCTCTGCTTCCAGCTTCGCCACTTAAGCTCTGCTCACCATCACAAGCTTCATCAGCATCCACTGAGCCAGCCTGAACCCAATGACCTCCCTGAGCACTCAGTCCACTGAAGACCTCCTCTCCAGCTGAGCCTCCGTCAGTCGCCAGCTGCGTCAGTTGCCCGTTGAAACCTGAGAACGAGAAACAGCCAAACCTGCTCAACAGAAAGACTCCCATTGACCCTCCTTGAGTGTTTGAATCACCTGCTGTCACCTGCACACTCCAACAGAGGCTTAGCAATGCATATCAAAACATATCAGCAGTGTATCAGAGAATCGGCAGTGAAAACAGACGCGATCAGAGCTTCTGACAGCGTATTTGAATTAAAGTTCTGCGCCTGATCAGTCACCAGACCGATCAGGGTGAAGCCTGATCGGTCACCAGACCGATCAGGGTGAAGCCTGATCGGTCACCAGACCGATCAGAATGAATCCTGATCGGTCACCCAGACCGATCAGGGCAGATGAACAGTGATTTTTTAATCAGATCCAAGATCCCTGATCGGTCACCGGACCGATCCAGGACTTTGATCAGCAAGGGAACTCACTCACCGTTTGCTCCCTGATCGGTCACCAGACCGATCAGGAGCAAGACAGCAAGGAAGCAGCCTGCTCCCTGATCGGTCACCGGTCCGATCAGGCATAGCTGGATCGGTCACCAGACCGATCCACTAAGGAGCAGCGTGCCAAACTCCCTGATCGGTCACCAGACCGATCCAGGGACTCAACCTAGCCCTCCAAGCTAGGATTTCATCCACCCTAGCTCTCCAAGCTAGGGACCTGACCCTCCAAGTTAGGATTTCATCCAACCTAGCTTCACTCACTAGGACCTGACTTCACTCGCCAGGGTTTTTTCACCTAACCCTCCAGTTGGGACTTTTCACCTAACCCTTCAAGTTAGGACTTTTCACCTAGCCCTCCAAGCTAGGACTTTTCACCCAACCTTCCAAGTTAGGACTTTTCCACACCTAGCCCTCCAAGCTAGGACCTGGCTTCACTCACCAGGATTTCTTCTAACCTGGCTTCACTCACCAGGACCCGGCTTCACTCACCGGGATTTCCACCACCTGGCTTCACTCACTAGGACCCGGCTTCACTCACCGGGATTTCCAACACCTGGCTTCACTCACCAGGACCCGGCTTCACTCACCGGGATTTCTATTACCTGGCTTCACTCA
The DNA here is from genome assembly GCA_024364735.1 of Boesenbergia rotunda. Classification (NCBI taxonomy): domain Eukaryota; kingdom Viridiplantae; phylum Streptophyta; class Magnoliopsida; order Zingiberales; family Zingiberaceae; genus Boesenbergia; species Boesenbergia rotunda. The sequence continues at coordinate 1,012,460 of JAGFNQ010002771.1, forward strand.
CCAGGACCCGGCTTCACTCACCGGGATTTCATGCCTAGTCCTCGACCAGGAATTTAACCCAAATTCGCTCAACCAAACTTAAATCATTGTCAAACACCAAAACAACAACCGGGCCAGACTGCATCAACAATCTCCCCCTTTTTGTTATTTGACAACCCGATTTAAGTTTAGGTATCAATCAATTGAAATCCATTCAATTCTTATAAGGGAATCATGATCACCCCCCTATAATAACCATAAACTTAATCAGTCATTTTCTCCCCCTTGTCAAACATCGAAAAGGGTATGGTTATTAAGTTTAAACATACCTCCCCCTCAAACACGGGTCTCTCCCCAAATCCAAAATAATCAAAGTGAAGTTTTGAAATCCACATGAAAACATATACAGAATAATATTATGGTCAAACATGTATATGTTTCATATGACAAGTAAGTCAAAGGATGATTTTGGAATTGCATATGAGAGGCATATACCATAAATGTATCATGGCAACAATGTATATGCATCATATGGAAATGAGTGTGAATTGCACATGTAAACATATACAGAAATATATCATGGTCAAACATGTATATGTTTCATATGACAAGTAATAATGCAGCTGCATCAGACTTATGATTGATACAGAAAAATTTCTGATGTATCTATGAACAATCAGTTTTCAGAAAAATTTCTGTATTTCTGACTCATTCAAGATCAGACTGCATTAACATTTGGAGTTTCATGTGAAGGCATATACAGAAGTATATCATGGTCAAATACGTATATGCTTCACATGACAGGTAAGGAATGCATCTGTATCTAAAACATAGTCCTGATTGGTCTCCGTGACCAACCAGGTCTGTTGATTACGTGATACAGAAGTGTATCTGATTAGTCTGGGGAGCGATCAGATTTTAGAAAAATTTCTGAAACCCTGATACGTTCCTGATCAGACTGCATTAACAATTTGCATTCCAGACCAGGGGTGTAGACTCTATTAATATTCGATATTTCAGAAACAATTCCGAAATACGTCATTAAAAACATGAGTCATGACTCAAACAAACCCTTTCTTATGAATTTGAACATCCCAACATAGGTTTGTATCAAATCAGTATTTAGGTTTTGTTTCAAGTACCACTTGAACACATTTGTACTTCCTTAGTACCAGGATTGTACCAATGGAGGATCAAATATGTTTCAATTGTAATTGGTTTGTATCAGATTTGTTAGGAGTATGATCATTAAACTGATACAATTCGATGAGAAGAGATTGGTTTGAGGAGGTTTTGGATCAATTTGGAACAATCTGGGAGTTCCTTGATCAGAGTTGGTCTGATCGGTCACCAGACCGATCAGAAGCACCCCTGATCGGTCGGTGGACCGATCAGGGATGATACAGAATGATTTCTCAGTTTCAGAAACAAAATTTCAGAAACTATGAAATCAACTTTGTTTCAAATCTCAACCATTCCTAAAACCTAATTCAATTAATGTTAATCCATTTGGTCCTAAGGGTTCCCTTAATCAAGATATATGTCATGATCTATGTCAAAGCATGATGAGTATGTTCTTAATCATGAACTTGAGTCCCAAAACCAGGTTTGTATGATCAGTTATGTTCTAAGCATATTCTTGGCATGATCATGTGTGAATCAAAATATTCCAAGTATGATCAAATTTCATGATACACAAGGTATGATCAAATTTTCAAATCATGCTTATATAACACTAGTATCAAGGTATGATTAAGTTCCCAATTTTTATCAAGTTCATTTACCATCATAAGCAACACTAAGTGTGAAGACCTTGAATACATGCCAATTCTTTTGATTCATTTCAAGAAAACACTGAACCTAGACCTTAAGTTCATGTTCTTGTCTAATGATGTATTGTGAGATTTTTATAATGATCAGCCCAAACTATATGTTCATCTTGTCCTTAAACATGCATTCATGTGTTATAACACATACAAGATACTCATGACATACTTGGGCTTGAGATAAGACATTTCATAAACCATAACTTGCATGAAAACACAAATTGCAACAAGTAAAACCAATTATTCTGAGCCATTCATGGCAAGAGCAAATTATGTGTGAATCTAAACCCTTCATGCAATATATAAAAATAATTTCCAAGGCTTGTTGACTTATTTTGAAACTAGTGTAACCTTAGCCTTGGGTTTGGAGCACCACTTATCAACAACCTATGTTGATAGATGCTCCCCCTCAATCAAAGCTATACAATTCTAAATATGGAGGTTTTAGGTACCCAAATTTTGGGACATAATGCATCTACAATGAAAGACTTTGGCACCCATGCCTTAGTCATTCTCTTCCTCACATTTTGAACCCTAGAATCATTTGATGATCTAAATTGGGTTCTTGACATTAATGACATGAAACTTGATTCTTTTGGTTGGTAACCTAAGCCAACCTTGTTGTAAACCGCTTTTTGTGAGTTCAAGATCATATCTAGGGTTTTTGAACTTGTTGAAAATTTCCCAAGAATATTCTTGAGATTTTCAATTTCACCCTTCAAACCCTTATTTTCATCCTCAAGATTTTGAACATGCAAGTCATTAATATCCTCATCCTTAGAGGATTTTAATTCTTCTATTTCTAATTTTAAAGATTTAACTTTGTTCTTTGATTTCTTTAACAATTTAGCTAAACACGCTATTGTCCGATAACACTTATCTAATTCCGGAGAGATTACCTCTTCATCATCCGAAGATGATGAAGGCGCGGTTGAGGAGCTTGACTCGTTATCACTTTCTTCTCTCGAGTCCTCTAGTGCCATGAGGGCACGGTGATGAGTGTACTTCTCCTCCTCTTCTTCGGATGAACTAGAAGAGGAGTCATCCCATGTGGCCCTCAAGGCCTTCCTTTTCTTCTTTGATTTATCCTTCTTCTTCTTTAACTTTGGATATTCATCCTTGTAATGTCCTTTCTTGCTACACTCATAACATGTAATATTAGACTTATCAAATTTAACTTCACTCGGGTTACCTTTACCCTTGAGGCGCCGGCTCTTCCTCATCATTCTTCTAACAAAGTTGGCCATCTCGGAGGAAGAAGACCAGCTGCCCTCCTCCTTGAACTCGGACTCGGATGAGGATGAAGATGAAGAGGCTTCCTTCTCCTTCTTCTTCCCTTTCTTCTTCTTGTTGTCACCTGCCACTAAAGCAATACCTTTCTCTTTTGAACTTTTGTTAGAGATCTCATGTAGTTCCATTTCACAAAATAGATCTTCTAACTTAACAAAGGAAAGATCCTTGGAAACCTTGTAGGCATCCACCATGGATGACCACAAGGCATTCCTAGGGAAGGCTTTGAGTACATACCTCACTAGGTCTCTATTTTCTACCTTTTCATTTATGGAGTGGAGACCATTCAACACTTCTTTAAAACGTCCATGGAGTTCACTTACTTTTTCATTTTCTCCCATGGTGAGGTTTTGGAGTTGGCTGTGAAGGAGGTCCTTCTTGGCAGTCCGGGTGTCTTGAGTTCCTTCATGGAGCTCAATGATTTTGTTCCAAAGATCTTTAGCACTTGTAAAAGGACCCACCTTGATCAATTCCTCCTTGGTCAACCCGCATTGCAAAGTGACCACCCCTTTGGCATTTGCTTCACTCTTTCTTATTTGCTCAGCCGACCAACTTGAGAAATCAAGATCTTTTCCCTCAACATCTCTTGGAGGGATGAAACCTTCTTTGACCGAGAACCATATGCTCATGTTTGTCTTCAAATAAAACTCCATATTCGATTTCCAATACTGAAAATCTGTGCCGTCGAAGAGTGGAGGTCGGTTTGTGCTCATTCCTTCTCTTCCAGCCATCTCGTTGCTAACTCTCGGATGTTAAGCCGTTGAAGTAGAGCCCCAAGCTCTGACACCACTTGTTGGGAACGAGATGGCTATAGAGGGGGGGGGGTGAATATAGACAGACACAATTTCTAGGCTCTTTTCGAATCTTCTCTGCACTTAAGTTAGTAGCAACGGAAACAAAACAAAGGCAGAGAAGCAAACTTAACAAAACTGCAGAAACAGAGAATACAAACCAAGGATCGCTAACAAGGATCGTTTACAAGGTTCGGGGATAACTTGCCCCTACTCCTTGGCGTGCCCGTGAGGTGGGCGATCCCTTGATCGTCGGCAGATCAAGCCCCGGTGAACACCGGATATCAAGCGCCTCCTTCTCGGTGGAGTAACCTCTCCACAAGCTGTCTCAGTAGATGGATACAATCTTAAGCTCACGAGACACTCGAGAAGACAAGCTCACAAAGATGTACAAGAAATCTCAAGCACAAAGCAACAGAGCACAAACACAGCCCAGCCAAACTTCTCCCCGTTTTCTGTCTTGTTCGCCTTTGCTTCCAGCTTCGCCACTTAAGCTCTGCTCACCATCACAAGCTTCATCAGCATCCACTGAGCCAGCCTGAACCCACTGACCTCCCTGAGCACTCAGTCCACTGAAGACCTCCTCTCCAGCTGAGCCTCCGTCAGTCGCCAGCTACGTCAGTTGCCCGTTGAAACCTGAGAACGAGAAACAGCCAAACCTGCTCAACGGAAAGCCTCCCATTGACCCTCCTTGAGTGTTTGAATCACCTGCTGTCACCTGCACACTCCAACAGAGGCTTAGCAATGCATATCAAAACATATCAGCAGTGTATCAGAGAATCGGCAGTGAAAACAGACGCGATCAGAGCTTCTGACAGCGTATTTGAATTAAAGTTCTGCGCCTGATCGGTCACCAGACCGATCAGAATGAATCCTGATCGGTCACCCAGACTGATCAGGGCAGATGAACAGTGATTTTTTAATCAGATCCAAGATCCCTGATCGGTCACCGGACCGATCCAGGACTTTGATCAGCAAGGGAACTCACTCACCGTTTGCTCCCTGATCGGTCACCAGACCGATCAGGAGCAAGACAGCAAGGAAGCAGCCTGCTCCCTGATCGGTCACCGGTCCGATCAGGCATAGCTGGATCGGTCACCAGACCGATCCACTAAGGAGCAGCGTGCCAAACTCCCTGATCGGTCACCAGACCGATCCAGGGACTCAACCTAGCCCTCCAAGCTAGGATTTCATCCACCCTAGCCCTCCAAGCTAGGGACCTGACCCTCCAAGTCAGGATTTCATCCAACCTAGCTTCACTCACTAGGACCTGGCTTCACTCACCAGGGTTTTTCACCTAACCCTCCAGTTGGGACTTTTCACCTAACCCTCCAAGTTAGGACTTTTCACCTAGCCCTCCAAGCTAGGACTTTTCACCCAACCTTCCAAGTTAGGACTTTTCCACACCTAGCCCTCCAAGCTAGGACCTGGCTTCACTCACCAGGATTTCTTCTAACCTGGCTTCACTCACCAGGACCCGGCTTTACTCACCGGGATTTCCACCACCTGGCTTCACTCACCAGGACCCGGCTTCACTCACCGGGATTTCCAACACCTGGCTTCACTCACCAGGACCCGGCTTCACTCACCGGGATTTCCAACACCTGGCTTCACTCACCAGGACCCGGCTTCACTCACCGGGATTTCCATTACCTGGCTTCACTCACCAGGACCCGGCTTCACTCACCGGGATTTCATGCCCAGTCCTCGACCAGGACTTTAACCCAAATTCTCTCAACCAAACTTAAATCATTGTCAAACACCAAAACAACAACCGGGCCAGACTGCATCAACAAGGTTTTGTTGTTGGACTAATATGTGTACATGAGTGTGCAGGTGTACATGTACACATGGACTTGGTTGATGTCTTCAGGTGAAGGATGCCATGGAAGCAAGCTGGAGGTTTGCGTGCACATCCGAGGGACCGTTGAATAGCAGGGATGATGAGCCGAGGGACACGGACTTCGAGGCGTACGTGAAGGGTGGCATGGAGGCAAGCTGGAGGCTTGCGTGCGCATCTGAGGGACGAGGGCCAAAGATGAAGAGGGCGTGAAGGCAACAGTCAAGGCTGCTGGTGAAGAGTCAATCGAGTTGTGAGGGTCTGAGTATGAGTGTTTGTACTCAGGGGCTAAGCCGGGAGGGTTTGAGTGCGGAGAGACTTATACTCGGGAGTGAAACCCTAGGCTTAGGTGTGTACCAGTCGACTGGCCCATGGGCAGTCGACTGGTGTCAACTGGAACAGGCTGGCAGATTCGAACATTGTACTGTAACAGTCGAATCTGAGTGAGACCAGGTGACTGCCATTTTAGCAGTCGGCTGGTAGCGACTGTTTCAGACTCGAGCCCTATTTAAAGGGGCTCGTCTCCTACTATCTTGCTTGACGAATCTTGTCTTGGTTAAAGGCAAGATAGTAGTCTTTGTGTACAGAGGTTTGCTTGAGTTTATGGCGAGGTTTCTCCACCCACAAGGAGTGACAGAGTTAGCTGGAGGTTATCTGGGGAGTGATCCACTGATGGATTCTTGGATTAGTCACCCGTCCGGGGTGGATACCAAGTAAATCTTCCGTGTTAGCATTGGTTAGTATTTTTCATATTGTTTTATTGTATATTCTGCTGTGCAACTAACCATGTAGGAAGAAAGGGGTTCAAAAAATTGCTATTCACCCCTCCTCTAGCAACGTCTTAGATCTATCATAGATGATACGTATTGCTATACTGTCATACCGTTCGAGCTCAAAAATTCTGGTGCTACTTACCAACGCATGATGAACAAAGTCTTCTGAGCACAAATTGGACGAAATATTGAGGTCTATGTGGACGACATCTTGATCAAAAACTGCCCGAGCGACCGAGTTAGTGCAGGACGTGGAAGAAACCTGCCGCACATTGCGCAGATATGGGCTAAAGTTGAACCCGACCAAGTGCCTTTTCGGAGCTCGGAGCGGGAAATTCCTCGGATTCATTGTGATCGAGAGGGGTATTGAGGCCAACCCAAGCATGGTTCAGGCATTGCTCAACATGCCACCGCCGCAAAATCTGTGGGAGGCATGGAGGCTCACTGGGAGGATCACGGCTTTATCTCGATTCTTCTCCCGGGCAGCCGAGCGGGGCTTACCTTTCTTCAAAACTCTTCGTTGGGCCACCAAGTGTTAGTGATATGAGAAAAGTGTCCTATGGCAATTGCCTTATGATTGTAATCATTTATTTTAATAAATGAATATTCACTATTTGAGTATACATGATTATGTATTTGATTGAGATCTTAAACTCATTTACTGAATGTCCGCAATACAATTCACAGCATGAGAGAATTTGTGATGAATTCACAACTAGTGATTATCTCTACATGTGCAATTGTGAAGTATTGAAATTGTCCCTAGTCGATGAATTGATAAAAACAGACACTATCAATTCTGTTGAGACTAGCATGGGTTATTCTCTAATCAGCTGATTCTCACTGCTGGTGACATGGGGATGTCCGGAGATAAACATGAATGCTAGTTAAGGGAACTAGTTCATTGGAGTGACTGGCTGTAAAACTTCATATGGTAGTCTACATATAGACATGTCAGTGAAGTTCTTACTGCAGCTTAAGTGCGATGTTCCTTTGACTTGCGGTGTTCAAGTCATCTTGGTCATGGAGACTTATACTTTGACATCTTAAGCAAGCATCTCCAAGGAGGTATGGACCCAGGATGATTGGGTATAAGCCGAAGTGTCCGAAGATGTTTGAATAGCCTACAAAGGATTCACCACTCCTTGCAAGGAGATGTATACCCAAGGCCTATCGTCGGATTGTTACTCGAAGCCTCTGGCCAGAGCATGACATATTCAGAGTATGAATCTCTTAGATACATGAGAGTAATTAGAATCCGTAGGACGAGAAAACGTTACTTGGGCTAGGTGTGACGTAGTCAGCCTAGTGGGGACTAACACACATAGACCATGTCCTAAACCAAGTGGGTATAAGATGGTGAAGGGAATGGGGCACGATTCATTATAGCTGCTGAAGGGTTTCAGAATTGTTTCTGAGGTCAACCGTTGATCTTTCGATTAATTGGGGATCATGATGTACTACTAGGTGCCACTCATGATCGTTCTATAATTGGTTAATTATAGACGACCAACATAAATCGAAAGCCTATTTAGTCACACGTACTACGAGTAATCCGAGGGATTTAAAACGAGTTAAAAATTAGATTTTCCAATCAAGAGAGATTAGGTTTGGTTGAGCCAAACGATAAGTCAAATCTGAATTTTTCAGAGACGCATCGGAAGCGTAAAATGGCTAAGTCTTTTGAAGACTTAATAGATGAATTAAATGAGTTTAATTCATTAGGGCGTGGCCTGGATAGGCCGGCCAAAGAGGGTCCCCACCCTCTTTGCTTGGCCAGCCACAACAAAGGGAGGGAACCAAATTGTTTGGTTCAATTTATAAAATAAATCAAGTGTGGTTTGTTTTATAAAATTATGGATGATATAAATTTTTTTATATAAACCAAGGTTTGGTTTATTTTTCATGGAAATTAAAATGAACCATGGATTGGTTTATTTTATTTTTATAAAATCAATCATGGATTGATTTACCATGATAAAGAAATTTATATAAAATTTATTTTTCATGAAAATTAAAATGAACCATGGATTGGTTTATTTTATTTTATAAAATCAATCATGGATTGATTTACCATGATAAAGAAATTTATATAAAGAAATTTATTTTTCATAGAAATTAAAATGAACCATGGATTGATTTATTTTATTCATGGATTGATTTACCATGATAATGAAATTTATATAAAGAAATTTATATGATAAATTTCTTATGAAAATTTATTCCATAAGAAAAAGGAGACTTGGTTGATTTTTATCATGAATTAAAATATGATTTTAACGATGATATAAAATCAAGACTTGGCATGATGGAATAAGTCATAGAAAATTTATATGATAAATTTCTTATGAAAATTTATTCCATAAGAAAAAGGAGACTTGGCGGTTGAGAGGCCACTATATAAAGGACCCAAGGTAAGGCTTGGAATTGATTCGAAATAATCCAAGTATTCTTGCTTGGCTCTCTCCCTCTCCTCCCTTCTTCCTCTTGGCCGGCCACAAGCCTCTCCCCCTTTCTTCTTGCGGTGAGCACAAGGAGAAGCACCGAGGCGACGATGTTCTTCCGTTGGGACGATCTTCCTCTCCGGCCATCATCACCTTGGGATTGGGCGCAAGTCATCTTCCTCCTTCTCGCCAGAATTGTGATTCCGGCCAACCTTGGTGGTGAGTTTTTCCGATATGATTACTTCTCTCTTGGTTTCTTGTCGCGTTCTCGGAGAATCTAGTAGTTCTCGAGAACACGAAACTCGTGGCTTTGCGAAGTCATCCCGAAGATACTCGGCGTGGACGCGAATAGAGGCGGAGCTTCCGAGGGACGCTTACGGTTGGATCTCGTCCCTTTCTTCGAGTTACGCGAGGTAACAAGTAAATTAGTTTATGTTTCTGCAAAATTTTAAATATATGATCATGTCTACACAAGATAAGGTTGCATGCTTAGATGTGTGGTTAAATAATTTGAGAAATTATTTATGCTAAACCTTCCGCTGCACGTAATTAATTTTAAAATTACGAACCCGCATCCATGTCAACATGCACCCGGTCCCAACAGTGGTATCAGAGCCGGTTAGTGTTCGACATAATCATATAATTGTTTTGTGGAAAACTTTATCATGATCTCAATTTTGAAAAATTTTTCAATTATGGAAACTTTCCAATTATGGTAAATTTTAGATTTAGGAATTTCAAAGTTTGGAAATCCTCATGAAATTTCGCAAACTTTTGAAATATCCCTGTTTCTGAAATTTTATGATAATTGTGAAAACTTTTCATTTTTGGAAACTTTCCAATTTTAGAAATTTCTTATTTTGGAAATTTTCCAATTTTGGAAATACGTAAGTTTTCTTTGTACCAGAAACTTACAATTATTCTGAATTTTTTTTATTTTTGGAAACTTTCCATTTATGGAAAGCTCGCAATTTTGGGCACTTTCTTTCAAGAAAGTCTAGATAAATTATGGGAATATTAATTGGCATTTAAATTCATAAATGGAAATTAAATTATTTATAAAATTCTTTATTTTGGATTGAGTCTCGGGGAGCCGTCCAATTTAAAGTTAGTTGTTATAATTACATTTCCTAAATTGAATTTAAATTATCAAATGTTTAATTTGGATTGAGCCTCGGGGAGCCGTCCAAATTATATTATCAATAAATTCTTATTTTGGATTGAGCCTCGGGGAGCCGTCCAAATTATGTTATTTATTGATATTACTTTTCCATAAATAAAATATGTGATCAAATCTTGGAAATTTTTGAGGTGATTCTCAAACGATAATTTCCTTATTTGATTTATGAGGTGATGCTCTTACATATAATTGTCTCCAAAATTAATTAGGAAAATTGTTTCCTATAGAGTATATTTCCTTAAATAAGATTTTCATGAAAATAATATGTGGTTGAATTAAGGGAATCTGTCTCTTAATTTAATAAGATTTGATTTAGAGAAATCAAAGTCTTAAACATATTATTTCCGAAATTGATTATGACAATTTAGGAAATTGTTTCCCAAAACAATTCCTTGAATAAAGTATGAAATTAGAATTAGGAAATCCGGTTCCTAATTCAATTAATGAGACTTGATAAATTAAGTCACATACATACTTTATTAAGGAAATCGTTAGAACATGACATAATTATATGTCATGAATGTGCTTAAAAGAAAAGGATGAGACCCAAAACCCCTTACAAAATATTAAGGCCAACACCTTCCATTAATATGGTTAGAACCGGAGTTTTGTTTCTCGTTTGGGTTGATGGACACATCCATGCCCGGCTTGAACCTCGACATGTTCAAACCATGGAATTAGTTTATGATTAATATAGTTGGAGTCAGAGGTCAATCCTTAGTTTTGGTTGTTGGACACATCTAAGCCTGACTAAACGGTTGAATGAGCTCCAACCATATTAAAACTATTTCTTGATTAATGGGTTGTGCCACAGCCAAGGTCGATGTAAAGAGAGGTGCAGTTGGGTGCTATGTATATTGTTGCATACTTGTTAATGAGTTAACAACCCAATGATTTATGCAAACATTCAATTAGTTGATAGCATAATGTGATAGTTACATATATGTAATATGTAATCGGTATAATTACCTACCTTCATAGCTAAGAATAACTTGATGGCCCAAGCCATGGTTGTTCTTATCTATGGATGGATATCAACCTATTTGGAGATGTTCCTACGATCTCCCGAATTGATAAAAAGGGTTATTCAATTCGAAAAATAAATAAGATTTAATGAATGTATATTGATGCATTCTTTATCATTCTCATCACATAACCTCAATTTGTATTTATAAGATAATCACTTGATCATGTCTTCTCTGAATTTGCGTTCCATTTTGGACACCAATAAGTTAACTAAGGACAAAAAGATTGAAAAAGCACCAAAAGGCACTTGCCATCATTGTGGCAAGGAGGGCCACTGGCGAAGAAACTGCAAGGTTTATCTTGAGTCCTTGAAGAAGAAGGCATCCGATGCCCCATCATATTTAGGCATCTTGGTTATTGAATGTCACTCTATTTCCTCGTACACCTGGGTACTTGATACTGGCTGTAGCTCACATATATGTAATGACATACAGGGGCTAAGGAATAGAAGAAGACTCGTCAAGGGAGAAACGAATTTGCGAGTTGGAAATGGAGCAAAGATTGCTGCTATTGCCATCGGAACATATTTGCTAAAGCCCCCTACTGGACTTGTCTTAGAATTGGATAATTGTTATTTTGTTCCTTCGTTAATAATGAACATTGTATCTATTTCATGCTTGAATGAAAAGGGTTACCATTTAACTTTTAGTAACAATTGCTGTTACATAACTTTAAATGGTGTTCTTTATGGGACCGAAACTTTATGCAATGGTATCTACACGTTAGATTTATCCGGTGACATTTTCAATATCGAAGTTAGCAACAAACGTGCTCAAATAGATAATCAAATAGATTCCTATATGTAGCATTGTCGTCTTGGCCATATAAGCAAGAAACGCATGACCAAATTACACCGATGTGGAAATCTGGAATCATTTGAACCCGGTTCATTTGATACATGCGAATCATGCCTAAAAGGCAAGATGGCCAAATTACCCTTTTCCGGAAAAGGTAAACCAGTGGGAGAATTGCTTGGTCTAATACATACTGATGTATGTGGACCAATGTCAACTCTTGCACAAGGAGGCTATAGCTACTTCATTACCTTTATCGATGATCACTCACGATTCGGGTATGTGTTCTTAATGAAACACAAATCTGAAGCTTTTGAGAAATTCAAAGAGTTCAGAAGTGAAGTAGAGAAACAGCTTGGCAAAAGTATTAAGATACTTCGATCCGATCAGGGTGGTGAATACTTAAATCAAGAGTTTCAAGATTATCTTAGGGACAATGGGATATTGTCTCAATGGACTCCGCCATATACACCACAGCATAATGGTGTATCTGAGAGGCGTAACCGAACCTTGATGGACATGGTTAGATCTATGATGAATCATGCAACTCTTCCAAAATCCTTTTGGGGCTATGCGCTTAAGACAACTGTTTACTTGCTAAACAGAGTCCCGACCAAGGTAGTCTCTACTACTCCATATGAGACATGGAATAGTAAGAAACCTCATTTATCTCACCTAAAGATATGGGGTTGTCCTGCTTATGTAAAGGGACTATATCAGACAAATTGGATGCTAAGTCTGATAAATGTCTATTTATTGGATACCCTAAGGAAACGAAGGTTACCAATTCTATCATCCCTTGGAACAAAAGGTGTTTGTTTCAAGGCAAGCTGTATTTCTAGAAAAAGAATTTCTTTTACAAGAAAAACATGGGAGTAGCATTGAACTTGAAGAAGTTCAAGAACTCCAATAGACATTACAGAGACACCTAGTCTAGACCCACAACCGATAACTCATAATGATGAGCTATCAGTTGAACCTAAAACAACACCACTTCTTCGTAGGTCTGATAGGACACGCAATATTCCAGAGAGATACGGATTTCTCATAAGTGAATCGAACGACGTGTTACTCATTAACAATGACAACCTATCAATTATGAAGATGTTCTGAATAATTCAGAAAGGGATAAATGGCTTGAAGCAAGAAGTCGGAAATGGATTCCATGTACAAAAATCAAGTATGGGACTTGGTTAACCCACCTGAAGGGATTAAGCCCATAGGGTGCAAGTGGGTTTTCAAGAAGAAAACTGACATGGAAGGTAATGTTGTTCCTTTAAGGCTAGATTAGTGCAAAAGGATATCGTCAGAAACAAGGAATTGATTATGACGAAACCTATTCGCCAGTAGCTATGCTTAAATCCATTCGGATGCTCCTGGCCATAGCAGCTCATTATGATTATGAGATATGACAAATGGATGTGAAAACAGCTTTCCTTAATGGAAACCTGCTTGAGGATGTATACATGATACAACCTGAAGGTTTCACAACGGTTGATAAAACCAAAGTATGCAAGCTTCGACGATCCATATATGGACTAAAGCAAGCATCCAGGAGCTGGAACATCCGTTTTGATGAGACAATCAAAGAGTTTGATTTCTCACAAAATCCTGACGAACCTTGTGTGTACAAGAAGGTTAGTGGGAGTGCAGTCGTATTCCTATGTTATATGTCGATGACATATTACTTATAGGAACGATATATCAGTCTTACATCAGTTAAAATTTGGTTGTCAAAATTTCTCCATGAAAGACCTGGGAGAAGCAACCTATATCCTTGGGATTAGAATCTATAGAGATAGATCAAAACGATTGCTTGGTCTTTTGCAGTCTACATATATAGACCGAGTGCTAAAAGGGTTTAGCATGTCGGAATCCAAGAAAGGTTACCTTCCCATCAGGCATGGGATCAACCTTTCGAAGTTTATGTGTCCGCACCAGAAGACGAGAGGATTTGCATGAATAAGATTCCTTATGCATCCGGATAGGATCTATCATATATGCTATGTTATATACTAGGCCGATGTATCGTATGCTCTGAGATCACAAGCAGATACCAGTCTGATCCAGGAATGGATCATTGGGCGGCTGTCAAGACAATCCTCAGTACTTAAGAAAACTAAAGATGTGTTCCTAATATATGGAGAAGGTGATATGGTAATACGTGGGTATACAGATGCCAGTTTCCAGATAGATAAGGATGACTTCAATCTCAGTCTAGATACGTATTTATTTTGAATGGAGGCGCAATAAGTTGGAAGAGTTCCAAGCAAGACACCGTAGCGATTCTACCACGGAAGGGAAATATATTGCAGCTTCAGAAGCAGCAAAGGAAGCAGTCTGGATCA